>PVIA01014030.1:0-28925 GCA_004024845.1 Tonatia bakeri
GTAGTGTTTTTAGAAAGGTCGTTGTATATTTCCGTCATCGTTCCTTTGATGGCGTCCATCATCTGAAAGACAGAAAGAGAAACCCTTCAGGCCATCGCTTCCCCGAAGTTTTTCTAGATCACACAACTCTAAATCCGACCTGTATAAAGCAGCGGGTCTTGACTGGGAGCTCATGACTGGCGGAGGAGAGGTGACAGGTGGGGGTGACTACTGGCATCTCCTGGGTAGAAGCCAGCTATGCCCCAAACACCTAGGGTGCACAGAGCAGCCCCCACGGCGAAGAATTACCCAGTCCAAAAATGTCACGAGTACTGAGTCGGAGAAACCCTGATATAAACCAGAACAGGGACCACCCACAAGTTCCCTGCCTCCTGTTCCAGGAAAACGTCACAACCATAAAGCTGTTTCTACAGCCATAGGCTAGACAGAAGACGCTGAACTTGGCCCCCATTGTGTTCCGAGTGGCCAGCACAGTGGGTTCAAGGGAGAACCTGTTGTGTTGTGTTACCGTTGTTTTTCAATTCTCTCCCCTTAAAAATAAAAACAGCAATCATTTTATTGAGATATCACTGGTATCCCCTACAATTCACCTGTTTACAATGTACAATTCCATGGCTCTTAGCATATTCGGAGTTCTACTTCCACCACCACAATCCATCTCAGGACCTTTTCATTACCCCGAAGAGATGCTCCAGTCCCCCTCAGCCTTCACACGCCCAAGATTCCCATCGCCCCACACTCCCTCCCGAGGTCCACCAATCCGCTTTCCGTCTGTGCAGATTAGCTTAATCCAGAGGCCACATGCACGTGGAGTCGAACAACACGTGGCCCTCCTCTGGACTGGCTTCTTGGACGTAGCACACTGGACTCAAGGCCGTATTGATGCTTCGTGCCTTTTTATGACCAAAAATATATAATCCACTGTGTGGGTGTAGCTAGTATGTGATTTTAATGCTCATTAGCAGGGCACTGCCCCTGCAGTTTCTTTAACTAACTGAGCCCTGAGGGTGGCACCAGCCAGGGTGTGGCAACAGCCCAGGTCCAGAGCGGACACCCAGGAATCAGACAACCACGAGCGTCTGCAGGATGAAGTTCTCTCCTACCTCCTCCCACACGCTGACTGACCCCGCCCACATCACAGGGAAAGAAGAGAGGACAGAACAAACGAGGTCTCAGGCCCCGCCTGGCTGTGGCCGAGTCTCCCGTGTTCTGCAGCCTGAAGGCAGGACAAAGAGCACTGTCACATCTGGTGCCCGAGATCTGTCCCCAGCACCACCTCGTACCACCTACACCCTCTCTGAGCCTCGGTGTCCCCACGTAGGAAGCGCAGATGGTAGCAGTGCCCCCCGCAGGGCGTGAGCAGGATCGAATGAGAAAACCACGCACAGACTGCAGCCCAGCACCTGCCACACAGTAGGTGTTCATCTGATCTTTACAGAAAAATAAACCCACATGAGCATGTAATTACGAAAACGCTGCCAGCCCCCGAAAGTGGAACCCCAACTTCACCCCAAAATGGGAGGGGGGAGACGAGTAAAGTATGTTGTGGAGATCCCTGCTCCCCGCATGCCAGGGAGACACAGGGGGACGCCGCCAGGAAAACCACTGAGCTTGTGTCGCTGTACGTGGGGTCCTTCTGCACGGCCCCCCTCACCCCGCCACACCATCCACATCCATTTAAAATGCGAAAATGAAACTGCTTCTCGTGAAAACCTTAGAAAATGGATGAAATTCGATACTTATTCCTAATGCCACAGTTGCATTCCAGGCTAAAGAAATCACAAGTCTGTGGACTGACTTTCACTCTCACTTCCAAATATAGCCAAGAGCTCAACGTTAATGAAGAGCACCCTTCTGCCAAAACACACAGATCTGGGTCTTCGGCTCAGGGTCACCTCGGAGACAGGGAAGTCCGTCAGCTTCAAAAATACGTCACCATGTTCACTTCCTTCACGGCAAAGAAAACGGCTATCGAAAAGTTCACGCCTCAGCTCTGCTCGAGCGGAAGGGGCGGCAGCGGGGGCCGGCTGGGCGAGGACCGCTGGCAGATACAGGGCTGCGTTCTCATCTGTCCGCAGACAGGGTGGACCACATCAATGGGAGGTGATGCAAGGGTCAAGTACAAGCAGAACAAGAGATCATTTAGGCGATTCCAGGCATGTCCTTAAATCAGTGATGGAAAAATGAGCCCCCTTACACTTCCCTGGAAACTCTGCGGATCGAACGTCTGGGTTTGGTGCCATCATACCTTTAACACTTTGATAACAAGACAATCCCTCCCTTAAACAAAAGGAGTGGACAGGGAAGAGTATCTGGCGAGGGCAGACTTAATTTTAGGCCCATTTAAATAATATGTAATTTAAGTAATAACGTTAAGTCAATACTAGTGCAGGGGCTGAACGGGTCAAGGCAGAACTCGAGGATGGCCAAAAATAACTGGCATTTGAATCGTCCCCTTGTGAAGTTTGGGGACTCGATCACGAGGCACGCATTTTATTCAAAAGGGCGTAGATATTCTTTTTTTTTTCTTAAATGTTATTTGCTGACTGTAGCAGCTTTTCTTTTTTTTAAAGATTTTATTTATTTATTTCCAGAGAGGGAAGGGAAGGAGAAAGAGAGAGAGAGAGAAACATCAATGTGCAGTTGCTGGGGGCCGTGGCCTGCAACCCAGGCATGTGCCCTGACTGGGGATCGAACCTGCAATCAAACCTGCAATGCTTTGGTTCGCAGCCCGCACTCAATCCACTGAGCTATGCCAGCCAGGGTCTAGGGCACAGATATTCTGAAGAAGAGACAAAGTTATCCCCAAGACCAGGTTCTGATGACCTCTTTAGGTATTGTACCTTAAGTAGGATTGCTTTCAAAAGCCACGTGTGCAAAGTACAATCGGTGTGTGGACACGTGCAGACATCTGCAGTCAGCTGCATGAGAATTCACAAACCAGCTCAGAGCCACTCCCTGGATCCTGGCTGACACCACTCACATCCCCGAGCAATCATCCACTGACTACGTGACCCTAGCCAAGTTGCACAGCCTCGCGGGACCTCAGTTTTCTCATCTATAAAACGGGGGCAAAACAGCACCAACCTCATCAACTTGCCAGTAAGACTGAGTGAGCAACATGCAAAAAGCACTTAGAACAGCATGCGGACCCAAGTGAAAGCCGAGCCGACCTAAGCTACTGCTGGTGTCATCTTAGCAATAGACAGACTCCAAGACAGCTGGCCTGGAGACCTGCTTCTAGTGACGGAATGCAATGAAGATGAAGATGGCTGGCTTTGTCTCTAACTGGCTTTGATGAAGCAAGCCACCACGTCCAGGAAGCCCATGCAGCAATGAACGAGGGTGTCCTCCAGGCCATAGGAGCTGGGAACAGAGACTGAGGAAGTGGGTCCCTCCCCTGTCAATCTCCGGGAGAAACCCCAGCCCTAGGAGACACCAGGACTGCACTCAGCCAGAGGCTCTGAGGCCGAGGACTCAGCTGAGCCTGCCCCACAGACACTGGGAGTTAAGAAGCATGTGTTGTTTGGAGTTGCTACACTTGGTACGGATTTGTCTTGCCACAACAGGTGACTCACACACCTTGATAGAAATCTTTTTTTCATGGCCATGAAAAACTCACTGGTAAAAAAATGATGTGCGAACAGGTGTGTATCTCACGCCATCCAGAACTAAAAAAGAGTCTACCTTTTATTATTTTAAAGAATCTTTTTTTCCCCCCAAAGATTGTATTTATTTATTTTTAGAGAGGGAAGGGAGGGAGGGAGGGAGGGAGGGAGTGAGAGAGAGAGAGAGAGAAACATGAATGTGCAGTTGCTGGGGGACATGGCCTGCAACCTAGGCATGTGCCCTGACTGGGAATCGAACCTGCGATGCCTGGTTCACAGCCCGCGCTCAATCCACTGAGCTACACCAGCCAGGGCATAGAGAGTCTACCTTTAACACAACATAAAGTAACTCTTTTCCTCACAAAAAAGACAACTATTCGTAAGTATTTTCCCCCATTCTCTCTATAGACTTAAGGGTTTACTTATCAGTAATTCACTAGTAACTTGCTCCCTCTTAAAGAGTAAATTATCATTACCTCCTTCGTAACTTAAGAAGTGCTTCGTAGATTATTACTCGTCAGCTACAACTGATAGTTACTGACACTAACACACCCCCGTGAAGAGGACTTAGGGACGACACGCACTCACACACCAACCGCACCAACCGCCTCCTGGGTGCCAGGCCCGCTCAGGCCCTGGCCGTGAACAGAGCAGACCACACCCTGTCCTCATGGAGCAGCCATTCTGACAGGTATTCCTGCCGCCAAGCGGTCTACTGAAACGTCCCTGCGTCCCTCCAGAGCACCATCGATGTCACTGAGACCTCCCATTCCCACTTGTCCGGATTGAACAGGAGCATGAAAGCAGTTGGCAAATGGAGAGACAGAGAAAGAAAGCACCACAAGCGTGCATACGATGGGACGCCTGCCCGCCAACTCCTCAGCAAGGGCTCTGTGTCCCGGGGCGGGGGCCAGCGGGGGGAAGGAGCGGGGGAGCCCATTCCGGCTGCAGCAAAACTCTGGGTGCAGATGTCACACCTCGTCAAGTCTCACGTTTAAGCCTCTGTCGCTTTGGATCCACGTGGCTTCTAACAGCAAAACCCACTAACCCCCCAGTCTGTTGTTAACCGAAGGAACAGAAATTCTGTCCTTAATGAGTGACTTGAATTCTGAAGGGTCACTTGGAGGCTATGCCATCCATCTTCCTGTTGGGCCCTGACGTCAGAACCGAAGCCCTCCTGGAGGAAGACTCAAATCTATTCTATATTTCTCTGCTTAGATGCAACTTCAGATCCAAATGTTAGCATTTGGTCTTGGAGCTCCTCAGTAAGAACAGGGTCTGTCCTCCTAAACAGCCCCTAAGACCTGCGAGGTCACGACCCAACTGGCTTTCATCAGGAGGCTGGGCTGTGACACCCCCGCAGGCACCCGCTGGCACTCACTTTGCTAGTGTACTTGGCGATGTCCGCGGCGACGTCGGCGGAGGCGGTGGCAATGGGAAGGTCGGCGCTGACTGAGGACGCAAGGGTGCTCGTGGAGCCCGAGCTGGTGACCAGGGGCGACGACTGAGTGGTGGTCACCAGGGTGATGGTGGAGGTGGACGGGCTCTGCGTGATCTCCTTCTGCTGGACAGCTGGGGAAACAAAGGGCCCCGGTCACCCCACCACCGCCGGAAGGGCCTGTTCCCACCGTGAAGTGGGGGTGAGGGAGTGGGGCCCAACAGACACCCCCGTGAGCTCCTCTACTTTCAAGGGACAGGGACTCTCTCCTTCACCAAACGCTGGCCGGGCTCCTCTGAGCCCTTTCTTGAGTAACCCTCAACCTTGATCTAGAAAGGTTTGAACAAACACTAACACAGCTTCTAACAGCTCAAGGCAACATCCCTCGGATGACCCCAGCCCCCCTTAAAGTGTCTCCCTGAGAAAACTCAAGGCCCCCCAAATAATCGACTGTTCCATCCGATACCTAAAGGGTAGAGCACCTCTCTCCCAATGTCTATGGGAAGGTAGGCGCCTGTCTTCGAAAGGCATAATTAGCAAACCCCAAAGGGTTTCCCCACGGGCCACCTGCCATCTCCCACTTGGTGTAGCTTCCACATCCCCGACTCTCCTGAGTCTCCACTAGCCCCCTCCTCACCCCTCCTTCTCCCTTTAAACGCCCAGTCACTCTGTACACACCCAGGTGACTTCAGTTCGCAGTGGACATTTTCCCCTATTGCAACAGTAGATTACTGATGCAGGTCCTGTCCTTACCACTGCACCCAGCGCCCAGCTCAGTTGGTCTGACACAGACATGGGGATCCTGCACACCATACCACCAGTGAGCCTCTCCTGGCCTGAGTTCCCCTGGGGAGGCTGTCCTGCCGGCGGGGTTAGAACCCAGAAGCCGGGGATGGCTCATCCCAACCTCACAACCCCTTGGTGTTGGGCTCTGGCCCGCCAACTTCGTGAACTGGGCGATCAGTCCAGCTGACCCCAACTCTGCCTGCCCTATCTGGTCTTCCTGCTCCGCCGTCTTTGAAGGCTTGCACTGGGAGGCCTGATGCAAGCTCTGGCTACTGCCTTCCACTCTCCCGTCCTGAAGCTACTCCCACTCGGGTACACTTGCGACACCGGAGTTTCCATCAAGGAGCCCAACTTTCGAGGGTCCCAATGCAAGGTCCCCATAGAATAGGACCTATGTCGGTGCTCACGAAGCTGGGCAAACAGGCACCCGTCCAACAAGCACTCTGCCCCTTCATCAGCTCCCGAGGGAGCCCCTTACATGGCTGGAGGATATTTTGATTCTGCAACTTCAGCAACTGGTGCCCGAGGCTAGCTCTTCTTGAGGATGTGGCTAATCCCTAGTCATTAAGGTAGCCTCTGCTACCAATTTCTCCCTGTACTCTTTCCAAAATAATGCCACGAGGTTCATAGGTGTGCACAGGAAACTTACACGAAGGTATGCGATGCAGCACTGCTTACAACAGGAAAAAACTGGAAGCAACCTAAATGCCCATCAGTAGGGGAACGCTCTCGATAATCTATGGAATACTACGCAGCAGTCAAAAAGAATAAGGTGGGGCTATTATGTACTGACATGGACAGATCTCCAAAACATGCTGATGGGTGAAAAAAATGGTACCATTTTTATGTTTTAAAAAAGAAAAAAGGAAAAAAAAAGTAGTATTTTCATGAAGAGTCATATATATGTAAATATATATGCATACATGCATAAAAAAGGTTTTACAGTTAACAGCGGCCGCTGAGAAAGGGGAGAACCATAAAATGAAAGATCAGTCCATTGGGGCAGCAGACTTTCGTGTAAATATCTTGCCCCCTTTCTAAGGAGAATCCACACAACATATTTGTAAAATAAAAAAATAATTTGAAATTAACATAAAAAATCGAGCTGCAAAACAATTTTTAAAAATAATGCCACGTGGAATGTGTACGGCCTGCAGCATGTGACAGCCGGGAAACAAACGGGAACTGAAAAAAAAATAAAACAATGGTTTTGGTTTTTTTTTTCTCCTGTCAATGTGGCAAAAAGGGCGCGGGTGCCACGGAGAACAGAACAGGGGCTCGGTACCTTTCACAGCCTGTCTGGTCTGATATCTCGTCCCCTGGGAAGACTGAGGCTGCTGCTGCTGGCTTTGCGGCGGCTGCTGCTGGCGCTGCATCTTCTGCATGTGCCACTTTTGGGAGGACGTTTGAAACTTACTTGATGCGTTCCACACGACCCGCTGCACGGCCGGGGCAGTCTCCTTCGGTAAAAGCGGCCTCTGCTTTTTCACTGGGCTTCCCGTGGCGGTGGCGGCCGGGGCCGTGACCGTGGACGTGGTGCTGGTGGTGGCCGTGACCCCAGCCGTGGGAGTTTGGGAGGACGAGCGGGTGAGGACCGGCGTTTCGGGGGGAGACTGGCTGCCTGCCATAGTGGACAGTGGTGGAGCTTTAGCTACCACTAAAGCCGGTGCATGGAAAAAACAAACAGAAAGTCATGTTACTGAGGTCTGCCTGCAGGGTCTCCACGCCAGCAAGTTCTGGGGGGAAACAACAGAAGGCCAGGAAGGCCCAGCAAATTCCATTTCCAATGACGCACCGAGGAGCACGCCCTCCTTCAATGGGGGCAGGGGGGGGGGCCCTGCTCACATCTGAGACCCAAGTCAACAAGGTCAAGAACCCTGGGGGACACAGGTGAACCAGGCCCAGCCCCTGCCCTCAAGCTGTCCGTCAACTCATAGATGGGGCAGTGGATGAACTGAATCACTGCCAAGTGTCTTGTTTTCCAAAGTGAGAATCGGGTCAGCACTTAGAGAAAGACCCAGCTGAAATTAACCCAGGGATGAAGAGAAACCCTCTGGCTAGATAAGCAGAGAACATTGAACCATTCGGAAGAAAAAGCACCCTTCCTTTTCACCTCGTCTGAGTCCCTCCAGGACAAGGTCTCAGCGAGACGGAGCCCCGACACTTAACCCTCCAGGGAACTCCGCCCCAAGACCAGAACCTTGTCAACACGGTGGGGTTTGTCTAGAACGGGGGACCTTGTTCTTGTTTTGACAGCACTCACTCCTGCCACATAGGGAAGCTCGGCACTCGACACTGGTTCACCTATTGTGTGGTGGTCAAGTTTAAGTCTAACATGGACTTATTGTTTTTTAAACAGTAGGTTGCTTCAAATAAAAATATTAAGTCAATAATTATACAAGCAGGACTCGGAAACGGCAAAAATAAGAAATGTGAATGCCTCAAATTTGAAACAAGCTGCTTTATGGAGTGACTATGTCTTCTGGGAAGAGCTAGACTATACAGGGAAAGGGTAGGATTTCAATGGGCAGGGTGAGAATCTGGGAGTGAACAGCATCCACCAAGACGTGCTGAGGAAGAGGGTGGATTGCACATCGGGTAAGTGAGGGTAGGCAGTGAGGAGTGGCCAGACGGCAGGTTAGAGCCGGAAGCACTGAGCACAGTGGGAGGGCTCCTCTGTATAAGGGGTGTCATTTATCACTGCAGGGGTGCAGGCCACTGGCGAGGGGAGCCTCCCCGCAGAGAGGACGCCCCAAGGACCCCACACAACACACAGGTGCAAGTCAGCCCTCCGCTCTCAGACACTGTGCCTGAACGTCAAACTCCTTTCCTGAAGGTTCCGCCAGTCTTTTTCAGAGTTATTTCACCTGGAAAAGACACGCGCTGGATGACCCTGAGGAAGACTTTGCGATGAGCTGTGTGGTTTAGAGTGCCAAGAAAAGAAGAGAGAAGCTGACTTTTCTAACTGGGGGCTTTCTTGGTGGCTATCACATCGGGCTGGCGCTCCTGCTCCTCTGGAGAGGAGAGTTCAGCCAAGTTCAGCCAATTTCAAGGGCAAGAGCACAGGGTGGGGCTGGAAGGGGAGCTCTTCCCACAGGGAGGAGGCCTCATCCTTTCCCAGGACAACCTGCCAGACACTGGATAGGGCCCCTGCCCCTTCCAGGGGGACGGGTGGCTTTGAACTCAGCCCTTCCAAGAGGCCACATGGGGCAGCTGACCTGCAGGGTTTCCAACCTGCAGAAGCACCTTCAGGGCCTCCCCATCTTCTGCCAAGTTACCAAAAAACATGTTGTTATTGTTGATTAACTAGCCTAATCCACACTCTACCCACCACCACCTCCCTACCCCCACCCCGCACACAGGACAGCCACGAAAAGGTCTTCTTCGCTGTCCAGATGTGTACCGGCGAACGGCAGGCTTTGCACACGGGCTGCAGCTCTGCCGCATCCACGCCCGTCCTCACGCTGCTCTTGGGGGTTTCATTTAGACACTGAAGCATTTTAATTTCTAGTCTACGGGGTTCTGATGCTTTATGGAGAAGAGAAAAGGGCTATGGAAAACTCCACTTGTCCCAGAAATTCAGGAGGGTCCGATCAATCGCCTTGAGCCCAACAAAGGGGAGCTTCTTGAAGGCCAGCACACCAGAAGCTGTCCCAGGCAATTAACCTACTTACTCCAGAGTTCGGTCACTGCCGTGTACATAAAGGAGGACCTTTTAAGAGAAGGACAGAAACTGCTGGTGTTATGGGCATAGCAAAGGTCTCTAAGCGAGCTCCCTCTGCCTCTGTTCTGCGATCCCTGGCTGTAAAAGCTGTTTTACTCTCTGAAGATTCATATTCTACACAGAAGCTGTAGTCCTCGCTGAAGGTAAGCGGGAGGCCATCACAGCACATTCCAAAATGCCCTGCGCTTAATAAATGTAAAAGTAACAACACCTTTTTGAAAAGGTGCTCTGTCTACTGCGGAGTCCAACACAAAGCCAATTCTTCAAGACCCAAACCACCGTCAGAGATTACGGATTTAAGACTAGTCAGTTTCGCCCCAAACGCTAGGAATCTGATCTAACTGAATTATGTTGTAGAATCACCTTCAGCTTCATCCACCACTCAGGGTCTCCTGAAGAAATTTCCCTCAGAGAGCAGTGCAAGGAAGAGCTCTACTTCGTTTCGTTTAAGTAATTGAGTGTGTTTTATTTTTTGGAACATGTAACATTTTTTAAGGGACTATGTTTCCCTTTTCGCTTTGACTGCTGGGAAGCTTAGAACAAGACTGAAATAGTATGTATTTCTGCATATAAACTTTCCCCAACTTTCTCACTACTCTGATTTCATTTGCATTTTGTCTCATGATTACGTATTCTTCTCAATCTGTCGTTAAGTCCTTTCTGGAAGAGGAAGAGGCATAAAACCAATCAATCAAAAGATTTGTTCCAGAACGAAAGAATTGGTATAAATATATCCATTCATAAGAGCACTGCCATCTGTACCCAAATAGTCCCCCAAATGGAACAAATGCTACTCCTATTGTTCTCTGAAACATCAGAGGAGGTCCCACAATGTGACTGCCTTTTTCAGAGACCATCCCTGCAGCTCAGAGAGGACCTGGGTTGGTGTGGTAGTCTCTCTGTCCTTTAGTCCCACTCAAATAACTGCCTTCTCTCCCTCCCTTGCGCCATCCAGAGACATCTTGGCCTGTCTGGGTGACCTGCACGGTGGAGGGTCCAAATCAGCTCGGCTGACATAACCACAGAGCAAAGACTCTCAAGGCCCATCCCTGACTTGCCTTGAAGCAGCCAGACTAAGAAATCCCCGGGGGCAGAGAACCCCATCTTACTCAAAAGTATGGTTCAGAAGTCAGCTCCTATCAGAAACTAGGCAGAGTCTAAACTGAAACCTGGCGATCCCTTAAGTTACTCGCCAAGTACATAAGGTTTTACAGCTGCAACCTCTAGTTTGTCCTCAGGCAACACCTTCCGGGGCCCTCGACTCACTCTTCACGACCTTTCTTGTGCATGCTGGAATCCCCTCGCTGCCCACTTGCCAAACCAACTGGAAGACGTGCTGACTGCCTTGTCAATGGGAAGGTCACCCTTCTGATCATTCATGTACTCCTTCCGGGGTCGGGCCAACGTGCTGGGGCAATGACACTTTGGACTGCCACAGCTGGGCAGGGGCCACTGGCATCCGGTGGGGAGAGGCCAGGGACGCTGCTGAGCGTCCGTCCTCCAATGCGCAGGACAAAAAACTACCCAGCACAAAATGTGAGTGGTGCCAGTGCTGAAAAACCCTGGAATCAGGTGGACCGAATGCCCACGTGGTGGAATATCAATTCAACTGCGCCCTGTGTCCCGCCCCCTGGATCTCCAGTGCCCCAAGAAGCACCCGCTACTCCGGTACCCCAATTCTCGATAACGGTGGTGTATTCTGTTAAGAAAATGCACTGTGAGATGCCTGGCCAGCATGAGGGGAAGAAAGGGAAGCTGACCTTGTCCCCTGTAGCCAAACTTATCAAGACCTTCAGAGTGAAGGCTTCTAACAATTTCAGCCTTGTCAAATATCTAAACATTGCTAAACGCTTTAGGAATATAAACGGACATATTGGGAAAGAAACTGTTGGAGCTAAAAATGTCTTGACCACCAGGAGCAACTACTACTTTCTAGGAGACTTTTATTTTTCTGTGCTCAGAATCAACCATGCTGAGTACTGAGCAGGTAAGGGGTAGGCGGGCCCAGTTTAAGTCCTGGTCTTATCAGATATCAGCTAAGTGACCGAGAGCCAATCCAAGTTCCAGGTCACATAGCTTTGATCACACAAATGAAAGGCGGCATCCAAAACCAAATCAAGAAAATGGAAACCGGGTTAGTCACTTACCATCCTGCTTGGGAGATGGTTCTTTGGGTTCCTTCTTATTTTTCCGACCCTCCCGCCCAGAATGGTCTTCTCCTAAATCTATGACAAGTTCGCTCTCCGAGTCGGAGTCCAGGCCCAAATGGACTGTGGGGGAATCCATCTCGTCCTTTCCCTTCAGCTTATCTTTCGTGGGATGCGGCGAGGGCTTGGCTTTCTCCACAAAGTCCTTCTCGGGCTGAGGACTTGCCTTCTCCTTGGCTGGGTCTGGGTCTGCTTTCTCGCTGGGTGGCGACGGGCTTTTCAGCTCCTCTTTAATCTCCACTGGGTTGGCCAGTTTGGGCTTTTTTTTGGCAGCAGAGAGCTCCTTGTCCATCCGACTCCCCTCTTTGTCCTCTGCGTCTTCTGGCTCGTTCTTGGACTTCTGCTCGTCGTCACTGATATACTCACTGTCGCTACTGTCTGACTTCTCGGAATCCTCCGAATCGCTGTGCTCCACGGCCGTGTAAACATCTTCTGAGATCTCATTTATGCCTAAATTCAAAAACAGAACCCAACATGTGGTATAGTCACAAAACAAAGAGCAGGACCAGACATGCAAACGTTTTCCACACCAAACACTGGAAATAAAAGAAAAACATTTCAAAGCGTATCACAGCTGGCCTGGTGGGGTTAGCAGTGACCTCAAGGTGCCACTGGAGACAGGTGACAAATGGCACTTGTATATGGAGAGGGTTTCAAAGACAACATGAGACACCAAACAACCCAAGTTTTGAATTTATCTGGAGCTTAATCTTTGCAATATTGGTGACTAGGACATGGAAAACAGGAGGATTGGAAGGGAACACCAGAGATAAACTATTAAAACCGATCCATTTTACAGAGTAGAAAATAGAGGCCCAGAGCAATCACTTGCCCTAGGACACAAAGACAACCAAGACGGGGGCGAGGCCCAAACCCTGGGCTCACACTCACCCCCGTGCTGCTCTCACACGTTCCAAAGCAGGAGAGCCCTTCACCTGCAAGTCCAGGGCGCAAAGGGATAAGCCCGAGTCTTGAGCTGAGGCTGTGCACTCGCAGGCCACACGCCACACCTGACCTGCAGGCCCACCTGACTTGGGGAGCAATGGCTTGGCTAACGGGGTAGTTTGTGGTTGCCTCATTTTTGAGTTTGGAGCTTGTTGCCCAATTCGCAAAGCAGAAAATTTCACATGGAAATCAAGATGGGGGGTGTCTGTGGGAGTACAGATCTGGCCGCTCTGGGTAACAGGCCTGTGAGGCAACACCTGGCCTGGGCTGAGAGGCCACTAGCCCCGTCAGGTGGGGCGGCACTGACTGCAGGTGACCCAGCGGCCCACCCCTCTCACTCTCTGCGCTGATGGAAAGTGGAGGGCTGCTGTGTTCGTGCTGTTCATCCACTGCCAGTGGAGCCAAGGGGAAAGACACGTATTTCCATGTGTCTATCAAAAGGGAAGAAAGACAAAATACCAGGTATTTCACATATACACAAATGATCACGGGCAAAAGCGTATCTCTACTGGTGGTTCCATTTAACCCGCTTTTGTTTCCTGCTACCAGCTAGGAGCATCATCAGGCAGTAGGTGAATAATACTATATCCTAAAATTTTGGAAAGAGAAAATCCCAGTCAACACTTTGTCCTGTGTTCATTCCAGAGCAATGAGGTCCTGACCCGGACACAGTGAAGACAAACTTGCAAAAGGGTAGAGCCATGAACAGCCCTGGGCGCTTGACACGAGCAGAATCACTGGGGAATTACATCCGCCTCCACTAGGGCTCAATCAAAAAGAGGAGACGTCAGCCCTGGCTGGTGTGGCTCAGTGGATTGAGGGCCGGCCTACGAAATACAGGGTTGCTGGTTCGATTCCCAGTCAGGGCCCATGCCTGGATTGCAGGCCAGGTCCCCAGTAGGGGGCGTGTGAGAGGCAACCACACAGTGATGATTCTCTCCTCTTTCTCCCTTCTCTCTCTAAAAGTAAATAAATTTTTTTTTAAAAAAGGACACATCAAAATACAAAAACCCAGATCTAATTTCTGAATCCTTAGGCTTTTGCCACTGCAGTCAGACATAAGGAGGGTGAGCATGACCATGTGACAGGAAAAGCTTGGGTACTAGAGCCCAAAGGACAGGAATTCAAATCCTGCTCCACTGCTTTCATAAGCTGTGTAACCCTGAACCAGGGACCTACCTCTCTGAGCCTCAGTTTCTTCATCTGCAAAATGCAACTGATAATAGTCATCAACCTCCCAGGACAATCTCTGCGCAGTGCTCACTGAGTACAGTGCAGGGTGCATCGGAAGCACTCAGTAAACGGACATATTAAAATTCTTATTCATGATAATAATAAATCAAGGAGTTGGACCACCTGCATGGAAGGACCCGAGAGGGATATTTAAATGGACCACAAGGCTTCATCCACGCCAATCAGTGTCCCAGCCAAACTCCTCCAACAGCCCAGATACCAAACTGTAGCTCCTTCCTTACCCAAAGGTCCAGAGTAGCCCCTGACACGTAAACCTTACTGTGGAGTGCTTTCTCTCCCCAGGACCAATCATCCCCTATTTCTTTATAAATGTCCTCCTGGTTTTACTTACTTATTCAACCAATATTCCAGAGCATTATGTTGTACACAAGACTCAGTACCTTGGAGAAGGGAAATCTTTATAAGGCAACCTCCCTGCCCTCAGTGAGCTTTCAGGCTAGCTGGGAGGGAAGGATACCCCCCACACAAATGGACTACTGTTGCTTCTGAGCAATACAGTATCAAAGGTGGTGGGCAGATGGGGAGAGCAGTCAGAGGGGACTTCCTGGAGGAGATGACACTGAGCTCAGCCTTCGGGTCAGGGTTCAGGTAGGCAGCATGAGGGCAGGCAGCATGGGGGCAGAGGAAGCGAGACAACAGACACAGAAGCAGGATGGGTCTGCCGGGTGGGGCAGACCCAGTCTGGAGAAGGAGGTTTGTGTTGGGACACTTAAGGACCTACTCGATCCTGATGTCAAGACACTGACGTGTACCGACAGGGCATTCAGAGGGCAGACGCAGGAGGGCCTTTTTGCTTCTAAAGCTTCTCGCCTCCTATACCTCGAGTCTGCAGGCTGCCCCCGCCGAAGAAAGAGCTCTGAGGGACTCGCAGGGCCCGTCTGAACAATTAGTAGCAAAACCAGAACACGCTGCCCTGAGCGGAAATACATTTTAAGGGAATAAACAACTCTGGGTTCAAAGAAGCCAGGACCCAGCTCTGATTTCACCTGGGCAGCACTCCTACTGGCAACGATGGCAACAATGAAAACAAACCAGAGACGTACCTAATTGTGCTTTGCAACTCTCTATGGTCCTGTCGAGATTCAGTTGGAACCGGCTGCGGATCTGCCGCTTGGGAGAGATGAGAGCGACGGGGGTGGACTGCTGCTGGACACACTCGCTCAGCTGCTTCAGGTCCATCTCGGCCTTGCTGCGGTCTGGAAGACACCGTCAGGCCCTCGTCAGCCCGGGCACTGGGGGGGTGGACACACGACTCTTGCGACCCAGTGTCCTCGCAAACACACATTCAGAACACGGGAGGAAAAAAACCTGACACATCTTTGCCATCGGTCCCAACGTCATCGGCCCAACGACGTGGGCTGACTTGGAGATAACAGCCCGAGAAAACACTTGGCAGGTTTACTCAGTCTGCTAAACAGTCGCCTGGGTCGCCTTCGGCATTTAAAATGCACGATCCCAGCCAGATGGTTGCCTGTGGCGCTCGGCATCATTAGGGAATCTCGAAAGCCAAAGGTTACAGTAATACGCTCAATCTCAATATTAGCAGATGATAAACTGACACCACGTCTGACCAGAGCGTGCTTCGAACTCCAGGCCCACGTCAGCGAGGGCTTGCATCCAAGAGAGACGCCGAGTCCCTCAGAGGATAACTGGGGCCCCTGGCTCCTCATTCACCACGGGGACTTCTTTCTTCATTTCTCTTCAACCTAGTCTGGAGCTCAAGTGAGACAGGAAGGGACCAGGGAAAAGAGGAAGGCGGCAGACCTTCCTCCCAGCAAGCCCGCCGTACCTCCCTGCTTTGGCTCACAGCACCTGAGGGAAGGGAAACAGATTAGCCCTGGATATTAAGTCTGTGTCTTCTCGCTCAGGGAAGAGGAAGCCAAGGTCCTCGCCCTAATCCCAGGCAAGGACCTCTGACTGAGGATGATGGCCGAGGTCTCACCCCTACTCCCCACCCACTGCCAATTTCTGCCGTGAGCTCTTTATAGGACCAAGTGAACCAGATTCCACGAGTTTGCATTTCTTGAATTTCTTCCCTACCTCCTCATCTACTTCCTCAACTGCCTCCTCCAGGGTCCCGGAAATATAAGGAGGGGACAACATGAAGGAGGCTGGGAAGACCCAGGAAGCGACGAGAGATTTCGCAGGCAGGAGCACGGTCCCCCACCTGCCTGCCAACCTCAGGCAGACCCTCCAACTGACCCCAAGCAGGGAAGGTGGGCATCTGCCCCACCCGCACTGATCCCAGAGTATCAGTCAGAAAGCACGTGGCATCGAAACAAGGACAGAGAGGAGAAGCGACCTTCAAGCCTGTTCACACCAGCTAAGAGTTCACGTCCCGACTTCCCACCATCTTCCTACAACACTCTCCTGCCAAAGGCCACCTCCGCTCCAAAGCTGCTGAAGGGGCCCAGGAGAAAGACCCAAAGCCTCACTCTCTCCCTTGGCTTTCGTTTTGTTTTCCGAAAGGACTAATGCACCTTCTCCTTCCCCCAGGAACAGGGCTCTTCCCTACCCTGCACGCCCAGACTGGTTCCCGTGAAGGGACCACAGGCGGCCTCCCAAATGCCCCACCCAACACACTCACAGGCGACCAGAGTGACAAATCGTTCAGACTTGGTTCTTTCACCATAACGAGGCCTCCACTAAGATAAGATCAGGATGGGCCTTTTCCCAAAAACAAACTCAGGGTGGATGGCCAGGAAGATTCCAGAAGTGAGTGGTCCAAGGAAACAGAGACAGCATCCTTGGCATTCAAGAAAAGGCTCTAAAAACCATATCAGGATGTGTGCATACAAGGATGCATGGGCATGCATGTGTGTTCCAGGCACGTGTGTCCATGCACACGCACATGCTGACCAGGGGCTCTTCAGAGAGCCTATTGGCACCAGGACGGAAGACGCTCACAGGTGTGCGTGCACGGCCACTTTGGAGGGGGAGGAATGTCTGTTCAAATTTCCTGGAGAAGCACCTCGTGAAGAGAAGACAAAGAGGGAAGCAGTGATAAAACAGCACGGAGGAGGAGGCCCAGGGAAACGAGAACAGTCCTGATGAAAGACAATACGGAGAGGACTTAAGGGCTTTGACAGTGAAGCACCGAATGTGACAGCAAAAGGAAGAGTATGACGTCTGTCTGGTAATGTCTGCTCTCAGGAACGAGGAAGCAGCCCGGGCCAGGGAACTCAGCTGGTTGGAGCATCGTCCCCATACGCCAAGTTGTGGGTTCGATTCCTAGTCAGGGCACATACAAGAAGCAACCAATGAATATGTAAGTAAGGGAAATAGCAAATCAATGTTTCTATCTTTATCTCTCTCAAATCAATATTTTTTTAAAAAATGAGGGACATATTAGATTCCAGAGAAAAAAAAGACAGCCTTTTCAAGCATAGTGGTCAAGCAGAACCACTGATATATCAAGCCCTGGCTCGTGTGGCTCAGTGGATTGAGTGTGGGCCTGTGAACTGAAAGGTCACTGGTTTGATTCCCAGTCGGGAGACACGCCTGGGTTGAAGGCCAGGTCCCCAGCTGGAGGCGTACAAGAGGCAGCCGGCCAATGTTTCTCTCACACACCAACGTTTCTCACCCTCTTCCTTCCCCTCTCTCTAAAAATAAATGAATAAAATCTTTTTTTTTTAAGTATCTCAATAAAATTACTTCCCATGAAGTGGGGTTAGGGAGAGGGCTGCTACCCAAGTATATGCTCATCAACATCCTCAGTAACATTCTTGTGTGGTTAATAGCCTCCAAATAGCAGCTATTTAAAGACACAACTACTGTACCAGGGATCAGCAGACTTTTTCTGGAAGGGGCCAAAGAGTAAACTAGGCTCTGGGGACCACACAGGATCTGGTGCAAAAGCGAAAAGAAATATTATGTGAACAAATGCGTGTGGCTGTGTTTCAATAAAACTTTATTTACAAAAACAGGTGGGGGGCCAGATTTGGTACGCAGGCTGTAAAAGCTGCCATCCCCTGTACTGTAGGAGTCCCAGGGACTGCTAACATGGCTGCACACGGAAACTACTTATAGGATTTCTTTTTAATCTTAATGCCTTAGCCATCATCCCCAGAGACTCTGGATTAACTAGCCAGGGGTGTGACCTGGGCGCTGGCCTTTGCAAAGTCCCCTGGGCAATCTGAATGCAGCTGTGCTTGACAGCCCTGTATTCAACCAACACTGAGTAAAGAAAACCCTCGTGATATGCCTGAATCCTGGTGCATCCATGTGAACAGAACCACTAGTCCAAACCTTAGGGTTCAGAGAAAGAGACCTACACCTCATAATCAAGAGGAGTGAAAAGAAGGTAAAACACCTCATTTTACAAAATAAGGTCCCTCGAGCCAGGAAGCGACTGTAATGTTTATTCTAACAAGAGACCACCAAAAGCGGGGGGCGGGGGGGGGGCGGGCTGGGGCTGGGATCAGGTCCTTGGGGACACACCTTCCGTTTAGCCAAGTGCAATTATCTTTCTGGAACTTTCAGCTGCACTTTACTCTCCTCCTCCACCGGGAGAAGAGAGGGGCTGCTGTCTTATTTAGCTCACAGTAGCTTATCGAGACTCTTTCCACCCCTGCCCTTCTATATCAGGAACATCTCCAGAATCCACACTTACTGCCAACACTGTGAACTTCTCAACTAATAGAAGACAGCTCAGGCTATAAATGGAAACCAGGGATTAAAGAAAATACCCACGCTGGAGAAAGGCACGATCTCACATTTCTGGAGACCGCGTCAATCAGAACGGCCCCTTGAGAGGGTAACGGGGCTATCTCTCCAAATGCCAACTGTCTGCGCCCTCCGACCTGGGGCTCCACGTCTGGGAATTTACCCGATGGATACACACTCCCCGTGTGGGCAAAAGGGTCTTTACCGCAGCTGTTTCACAACAAAAAGTGGGCAACAGCCTCGAGTCTGTCAATAAGGTGCCCAGATACATAAGTCACAGTTCGCCTCGAGATGATCAAATGCAGCTGCTGACGGAAAACAGCAGCAGATCCCTGTATGCGGGCTCGGACAGGCAGCCTGTTCAGTGAAAAAGGCACCAGCGGCAGAACACGCCAGTACTGGTGTGGGAGAGGAAAGGAGGAAGTGGAACAGATACACATACGTGTGGGTTCTGGGGGTTTCTCGATGCAGGGTGAAGTCTGGGGCTTGATAGGTCTTTGTTGGGGGAGGTGGTAGTGGGGGACCGGGCCGACCTGTGCACAGTAACCCTGGCCTCCACCCACTAGATGGCAGTAGCACCCACATTCCGGTTGTGGCAATAAAAATGTCTCCAGATACTGCCCCATGTCCCCTGGGGAACCACATCCCCCAGGCTGACAACCACTGGCATATACCGAGGAGAGCTCTCCACAGAGGCTAACAACAGGGGACAGAAGTCACCTGTGAGGAGGTGGCACAGAGGCAGGTGATCAGAGGTGGCAGCCAGTGTGGGTTTTCATGAAACAGCTTTCTGTACTTTGACATTTCTTTTACCGTGGGCACTCAAGACTTACAAAAGCCAAATAAACTTTTTAAAAGAGAAATACAACCACTTCTTTTTTGGTTAAAAAAAAATTTCTTCGTTCAAAAGCTGTTAGCAGACTATGATGGATGGACTTCCAGGAGCTACAAAATGGCAGCTCCTTCAAGGGAACGATATTCAGACAAAAGACCCTGGCAGATGCTCTCATACCCATCAAGCCACGCAGAGATCTTCCTCACCTGATTCACTGTTCAAAAAAATCAAGTCCTAGCCAGGGTGGCTCAATTGATTAGAGCATTACCATGTGCACCAAAAGGTCGCGGGTTTGATCCCCAGTCAGGGCACACGCCCGGGGGTTGGTTCAGTCCACAGTGGGGACGTGCACAAGAGGGAACGGTCAATGTTTCTCTCTCTCTGTATGTGTGTATGTGAAATCAATAAATGTATCCTCGGGCAAGGATTTTTAAAAAAAGTCAAGACAATCTCTGGGAGAGCAGGGCCCCTGCTCTGGACCCAGGCTCTGGAAGAATGCCTGACTCCCAAGGTCCCACGGGAAAGAAAGCACGCCGGAATGCTCCGTTCTGAGCAGCGAGGCGCACCTTCGCCCCGACCAGGGCGGCCGATCTGCTGCTGCTGCTGCTGCTGCTGCTGCAGCGTGTGTTCAGCCCGAAGCAGACACCCTCGGGGAGGTAAGAGGAGATGAGAATTTGCAGAGACCGCAAACCAGAATCTAGAAGAAGAACCAAGGCCTCCTCCTCTCTCCTAGCCTCACCAATTCAGTCTTATTTATAATCACCATAGAGTCACAGGAGGGGCCACAACAACCCTCCAGGGCCCAGTTCCTGGTCTGGAGCTGGGAGAAGAGGCCCAGGACAGCCAATGCGGGCCGTATGCCGGGCTCCACAGAAACCGTCCCCTCGCTCACACACCGGAATTAATTTTCAGAGTAGTCTGGTAACGAACGGATGACCCATGGGCTGGTCTGTGTGTTTTTAGTTCTATTTATTTGACCCAAGTAGAGTTTTTACTTTACAATGAAATTGAGACCAAATTTTAAAATCTAGGAGCATTTACCCCGGTTGGGTGGCTCAGTTGGTTGAAGTGTCACCCCATACACCAGAAGGTTGAAGGTTCGATCCCAGGTCGGAGCGTATACAGGAGGCAACCAAGCAATCGATTCCTTGATTCCTTGATTCCTTGATTCCTTGATTCCTTCCTTCCTCCCTTCCTTCCTTCCTTCCTCCCTCCCTTCCTCCCTCCCCTCCCTCTCCCACCCTGCTCCACCTTCCTTTCTTCTCTAAAATCAGTAATACATATCCTCAGGTGAGGATTTAAAAAACAAGTGAAACAAAAACTAGGAGAATTCACATAAAAATCTGGTTGTCTAGTTTTTTTCGAAAATTTAGTATCTGACTGATAACACGGTTCAAGTAGTAGGAGCGGCTTCCTTTAAAAAAGCACTTTGCCCTCTGTGGAATTCCCATTGAGGACATCACCTTACCCGACCTACCGCTGGCCAACCTCTCCAAGGGCACATGCAGGTCACAGCAGGACCCTGCCCTGAAGCAAGTCAGTTCCTGCATCCTGGTTTAGAACCCAGGCGACAGGGCAAAACAGGCCCAACTGCACCTTGAACCACATGTGATCCGGGGAGGGGAACCCAATTTCTCTGGGCCTCAGTTTCCACTCCTGTGAAATGGGGCTATTACCTACCTTAAAGGTTATTGTATTTTTTTAGTGGTTTTCATCTGCAGGAGTAAAATTCACCGACTTTTACCACCTGCACAGATTTCGGTAACCAGCACCACAAACAGAATGCAGGACCATTCCATCTGCCGCGGACGTCCCTTTGCGATCTGCAAAACCATCACCGACCCCCCACCCCTGGCCGTCACTGGTCTGTTTGCCATCTCTACAATTCTGCCTTTTCCAACATAACTTTGACATTAAGTGTGTTGTTAGATACAACAGTGCCATCATTACCCTTAGCTCGGCCTCATTTCCTTCTGCTCACGGTATTTACAGAGACATCACACATAATCCAGCCCCACGAAGCATATGCCCCATCCCTGGGCCCATGAGAATTATTCAGCAGTCCCCTCCGTTTTCCCATTTTTCTCTCCCCATCCATGACACTTTCCACTGGTCCCCATCTGCTCCGTTTTCCAGGAGGTAACTGAAACCCCAGCCCTAAGATGCCCGCATTCCCAGTGCTTGTGTTCCCGCCGACAAAACAAGGCACATGTCCCGGCACAGGAAGAGCCTGCGGGGAGGTCCTGAGGCCCGGGTTCTGCTGTGCCCACCACCCAAACACAGGCCGGGAAGGCACTGTGCGCTCCCACCGTGGGTCAAGTCAAACCGAAAGACCACAGTGTCACAACAATGCCCCAGGACCGCCTGGCTTAGGGAAGGAGCTATAATCGCCACGCATGGTTGGCAAAGAGGAAATGGGGCCGTGGGAACGCCTACACAGCAGTTCCTCCCGGGCGTGGATGTGGGAGGAGGAGGGCATGAGAGCAAACCGCGCCGCTGAGAACAGCGACTAGTCCCCAGGGCAGCAAACGGGTCTCCTTTTGTTCAAGTGAGCAGTGCCCACGGTCATTCCGCACTGGAGCCCCTAAACCCATCCCAACTGTCCAATCACATCGGGGCTGCACTGACAGGGGATCTGAGGGGCCCAGGCACTGGCCTCCACGGAGACACAGGCTCGCCCCAGCCCCACCACCCCCACCACCATCGGGCTTGGCCACGCCAAGCACCAGAAACCTCCCCCAGACCTCAGTTTCTCCATCTGGAAAGGGCACTGAAGGACAAGAAGAAGCCGGAGGGAAGGCACTGCCTGACCGCAACACTCTGCATTCCAGCTCAGCATCCTTCCCGAAACCCTGTGCTGCAGGCCTCCAGGGTGTGGCTTTGCCTGTGTCCTGGGCACCTTTTCAGCCCCCTCTGCAGACCACCCTCCTCATTCAAGTGCCCCAGGGCCCTTACTCTTCCTTTCTGTCCTAGACCAGGATCCAAACCTCAACACTACTGCCGTTCGGGGGGTAGGCAAGGGGGGCACGGTAGGGTGTGTAACGGCATTCCTGGCCTGCAAACACTCATCACTCACTCCCAGCAGCAGGCATCGCCACCCTGCCCTGGCCCCAGCACTGTGAGAGCCGCTCTTCTTAACCCACCCCTGTGCATAAATCAGAATATACCTCCTGCCGTGACCTGGCCCGGAGGCACCCAACATTCAGAATCCGAAACTGCACTCTCGGTCCCGATTCCTCCTGCCACAGCCCATCCATCAACGCAGTTACTGGGACAACCCAGGAATTCCTGGTGGGGGGACCCACTCAGGGCATTCAACAGCATCCCTGGCTTCTGCCCACTGGATGCCAGCAGCACCTCCCACCCCCAGCTGTGACAACTACGAATGTCTCCGGACACCGGACGTGTCACCGGAGGGGGGGCCGGGGGAGAGGAACTGCCTGGGTGGACAGAGGCTTGTCTCCACCCAGCAGCCAAGAGGTCCCTCTGACATGCTGAGTCAGTTCAGGGTCCATTGCTCAAACCAGGGTCCTCAGGGGCCCTGTGCTCTGACCTCATGGCCTCACCCCCCAGACCCCCAACCTGAACACACTGCCTGGGCCCCCTTGCCACTCCTGTAACACATGCAGTTCTTCCTTACCCAGTTCTTCCTTACCCGAGGGCCTGTAAAGTTCTTGTTCCTTCTAGAATGTTCTTCCTCCTGGTTCAGGCCTGGCTCTTTTTCTTCTGTCATGGAGCTCTCCACTCAAAAAGGCCTTCCCTGCTCCTCCCACTGCCTCTCCTCCCCACCCCCCAGCCTGCCCACCCCTCTCCTTATCCTATTTTCCCATTTTATCTTATGGTATCCGCCCTCCTGTTTATCTACCTTGATTATTCTGCAACCATTTCTAGAACCCAAGCTCCCTAACAACAGCGCCCCCGCTCACCACATTCTGCCCTGTGCCTGAAGCAATACATAGCACATAATAGGTGCTCAAGAAAAAATGGGAACCACAGTGGAAGGAATCAACAAAACAGTAACTTCATAAAGTTAGGGAATCAGCATTTCCAGTGCCAATTTTTGCTGATGACTTTGGCCTAAACTGGTGCTTTAAAAACAAAAAAATAGAGGAGAATTGAGGGAACACTATATCAGAATATACTGCACAGGGAAAAGACAAATATTGATTCATAATACTTGATATATGTCGAGTGTGTATATATAAAACTTCAAATATATACATTTTACATAGATGAGAAGTGGGTTACTACAGTCAAGGGCAAGGAAGGTCGTAAACACTGGCCTACGTTACTCCACGATAAACAGCTTCGCGAGTCTTCGGGCCCCAGGAAACCCCTTAACTTGTTCCTTGTATTGGTCTGTCTGCGAGTTCACCCACTGTACCTTTTCAACAGTTTGCTCAGAGAGTTCAAAGTTCGAGAACCACCGAGTTCAAGAACCGCACGTGAAAGAGGACATCGCGACTTGTAAAAATATTCATGGCTGCCAGAGAAAGAGACTTCCAAACATTCCCACTGACCCAGGTTAAGATTCAGGATGCTCCCTGTGGTGGACGTCTTGTCCGTTTTCGTCGTGACTGGCGTGGACGCTTGAGGAGAGAAGGGTTTCGGGCTGCCAGATAAACTCCCCGCTTGTCCCGTCTTCGTGGAGGCCGGGGACGCTGGAAAGAGCACGGCACTTGTTAAAAGACAGGTTTACAAAGAAATAGACAAGGACAACTTGTGGGGGTGGGGGAGGGGAAGTAGAGAAATGTACTTCATTGCCACAGGCCAGCAGAGCAGCACAGATGGGGTGGAGTGGGCAGGGCTGGCCACTTCTTTCAAAGCAAAGGGCTTTCACCCACGTTAAACCGTTACAGCCACAAGGGAAGGAGGCCTCCCCGGTTACTCTATCAGACACAAAGCTCTAAGACAAATTGGCTAAGCTGCCACTGAACTTAGCTTGGCCCATTCACGGGTATAAATCTCAAAATAAATAGCGATTAAACCAGCCCCCACCACGGCCCAGATGCAGAGGCCAGAGCCAGGCTTACAAATGGCATCCATCCGTTTGCGGGAGACACGGGGGGCTGGCTCCCACTGCCACCACACCTGCCGGAGGCCCGTCTGACCCCTCCGGAGAGCTTGGGACTCCCATTTCAAAGGCTCTGCCTGCTGAAGGAAGTAAACGCAACCCCAGATGGAGTGACGAGATGTTGGTAAATTATCTCCCTTTTACTGTGTTTCAAACTTGGACAGGAGGGTGGAGGGTCAGATCTATTCCCAAGGCTTTTATAAATACCTTAAACCTGCTTCCATGCTGCTCCCTGACCCTCATCCACTGGGTAGGGGGCAGGAGAACAGAAGCCAAACCATCTAGCTAAACGGGGTGCTCGGGTGGGCCACCTGGAGACTCCTAGAGACCCTGGAGACCCTGCCCTTGGACGTCACTGGAACGGCCGGGTTACTCAATGTGTGACGGGCAACGACACAGCCAGCTCTCCTCAGACACAAAGCAAGCACTGACTCTGAGGTGATCTGGCCCTTAAGAAAAAGCTGTTGATGGCAAAGGCATCAGGCACCAAGACGTCATGGGGACTTCCAAACAGGGGTGCTCAGAGTGAGGATTGAATCGGATAAACGTGTACCCCAGCGTGGCTACTCAATATACAGGAGGTAACCACGTGTCCAGTGCAAGGACCTGCCAACGCCGCAGTTCACGTAACAGAGCGGGGGAGACTCGAGACGCAGAAAGTGGACTCCAGCGTGGACTGGGAGCCCGACGGGGCGCACACCCCAGCTCTGCTGCTGACTCGCTGGGCAGCCTTGGGTAAGTTACCTGGTGTCTCTGAATCTCCTTTCCCGGCAGCAGCGAAGAGGAATACTTACAACACAACACAAAGGGAGGATAAAAGTGCCTGCCCTCCTCAAGTTGTGAGGATCAAATAAACAAATCATCTGAACAGCACCTGGTGTCTATTAAGGACTCTATTATTGTTGCTCTTGGTATATCATTTTCTATCCCCCATTAACCTCTAGGGCTCTGGTTTCAATCACCTAAACCCGTGGTCCTCATTCGGGAGTGATCTTTGCCCTCCAGGGCACACAGAGCCGTGCCTACAGACAGTTCTGTTGCCAGACTAAGGGACAGCGCGCTACTGGCACCTAGTGGGGGGAGACCAGGGATGCCGCTAACGTCCCACAGTGTACAGGACTGCCTCCCGGAACAAAGAATTATCTTTAGCCCTAAACGTCCGCGGTGCTGCAGCGGCTGCGCCTCTGGGAACAAGGGGAGTAGGCGGGACAAGATGGGGTGACCCAGGTCAACTGGTGCTTAGCAAGTGCTCAATAAACACAGGGAAGTATTTCGAGAATTAAGCTTTTCTGAACACGGAGTGAAGTCAGTGTTGCTGTATGGATTAATGAATGCCTGGCTGGGTACCCGGCATTTTCTCGCCCGGGGGCTTGTTCTTATTACTGGTAAGACCCCAGGTAACTATAACCTCTAGTGTGACAACAAGCAGAACTAAAGGGCTTGTTACCCAGAGAAACATGAGCAAATGACGTTAAAGACATTTTAAAAGACTTAAATGTTTCCAATAAAATCTTTAGTATTAAGATGTTTGGGTCGATTTTTTTTTTTAATATTGCATTCATTTATGTTTTACCTGCTCCCAAGAAAGCTGCAGGGGCTGAAGATGTGGGTACAATGGGCTCCCCCCCACCGAGGACCATAAACCAGGCTTTTCTAATTACATTCCCGAAAACAAGTGAACCAGCGTGTCCAGCAGAAGGGATCTTGCCCAGCCCGCTAGCACAGCACGGCTGGGGACTGCAAGGAACTGTGGGACAAGGAAACCTAATTGTACATGGAACAAGGACAAAAAATATGCAAAGATACCATCATCAGGAGAGACTTCAACTGTTCCCTGCTTAACAGATGGAGTTTAAAAAGGAAAAGGACAGGTCAGGGGAGAGGTCATCATCTTTATAATTGTGTGTGTGTGTGTGTGTGTGTGTGTGTGTTAAAAATAAATAACAGAAACGACCCATACATTTCACAAACATATACGGCTCCTTTGTTTCAAACATGGGATCAATAAAAAACAGTTTCCGCTGTTAAGAAAACGTCAGTGTCGAGGTTTAAGAAATATGTTTTAGGTGTTCGGTTTTTTAACACAGCACCTGGGTATGGCAGGAGCAGAGGTGATGGGAGAACACTGGTTTCCCATGGAGACAGGTCTGGCTCGCTCTCCACCCAAGCCAACAAAGGGACCACCCTCACAGACATCTAGGACCAGGCATGGCCTGTGCCTGCCACTGAGTGCCATATGCCCCGCCTACCCGATTTGTGACAGACCTCCTACCTACCTCAACACCTGTCCATGGTAGGACCACCCACCACGCTGGCCAAGGCCACTTCAGTTCCTCCTGCCTCGACTGAGCCAGTTTTTCAGCAGGGCCTCTGCACACCCCTTTGAAACTATACCCCCAACGCCCCACTGACCACCCCCTCCACAGCTATCACCGCAGTCCAAGCATTCTCGATGGGGCAATATGGCCCTCGAGGGGCAAAATGTGGTTTTTAGAAAGTCAACAAATCTTCGTGTACAAAGCAGAGAAATATTCTGGCTTCTCTGTGGCCATCTAGAGAAATGTAAAATACCAGGCTGGCCAAAATGCCTACAGTATTGGGCAATAGAAAGCTAGCAAGGGCACATGACATTAAGAAAGGCAACCAGTCGATGTTTCTCTCTCACACTGATGCTTCTCTCTCTCTCAAAGCAATGGAAGGGTGAGAATAAAAGGAAAATAAATTGCATTCATACAACTTCATAAAACCAGGTTTCTTCCCCAAGTAACGTCTCCCAAAATTCAGTCACGATCCCAACATGACATATTCACGTACAATCTATGTACTGCTGACGACTACAATTATATGCACAAGGCATCGCAAGAAGTCACAGGAACTGAAAGAAGCAAAAAGCAGAGCGAGCTCCCCTCCCATCACAAAAAAGGATTACCAATGTGATTACATCTTCAAAAATCTGAAGGGACAGCCAATTTTTAACAGTTGTCACCTCTTAGGGTAGAAATGATCTGCTATTAATTCTATAATATTAAAATACAAAAGGAATATTCTATGCTAAAAATGACACAAAATTAAATGTAAATATTGAACAGCTTCAAAGATAAACGTAAAACAATCAGAATTTTGTCAGGGCTGAAATTCAAAAGCATGATGTATTAAATCAGTAGTTCTCCATGGGGAATGGAGGGGTGACTGTGCCCTCCAGGGGCCACGTGACAAGGTCTGGAGACGTTTTTGGCTGTCGCCATTGTGAACAGGTGTGCTACTAGGATCTAGTGGGCAGAGGCCAGAGATGCCACTAAGCACCCCACAGTGCACAAGACAGCCCCGCAGCAGAGAGTCATCCGGCCCCAAACGGCAACAGTGCCAAGATTGAGAAACCCTGTTTCAAATCACTCTAGACATTTTCAAAAGCAAAAAAAAAAAGACATTGGGAAATGCTTGTTTCAATTAAGCTTTGAAATGAATGCTAATCCTTTTATAAGGCCATAAATCTTGCCCAAAGGAAGAACTAATAGCCTTTGAAGTCACCAATAATGTAATAAGATTTTATACTTTGATGTGCAATTCACAAGTGTGGGCTAAAACACGTCATTTATTATCCACATTTACAAAGCCCGAGCCTGTGCTGAGCCCTGTTCTGACTACATGAAACAGGAGTCTTAGAATTGAATTTGAAAAAATGTCCCTTCCTTCCCAGGCACCCCCACCCGGAGGGGTGGGGTGGGGTGGAGGAGGTACTGATCCACGCTAAGTTTCCTCCCCTTACAAAACCCTGGCAACGACCTACACGTTCAAAGTACGGTCCTACACAAGTCTTGGTGGCAGAATGTCCCCAAACCGTCTCTGATGGGACAGAAATGCTGTGTTGAAGGGTTATTTACTAACTTGAAAAAGTATGCAGAATACAAGGTTAAGTGAAAACACAAAAACTGCTAAAAAGGTCACACCAGACATGGCAATCAGGTAATCCAGGAACCAGCAGTTCACAGGTACATTTGACGTAGCACGTAGTTTTGTTTTTTTAATTTGAGCCAACGAACAAAAGTTTTTTTTAAATGTTTTGATTATGCTATTACAGTTGTCCCATTACCTCCCTTCACTCCTCTCCACCCTACATACTCTCTCCCACCTACATTTCCCCCTTTAGTTCATGTCCATGTGTCGTAAGTTCTTCAGCTTCTACATTTCCCATACTATTCTTGCCCCCCCCCCCCGTCTATTTTCTACCTACCATCTAGGCTACTTATTCTCTATATCTTTTCCCCCTCCCTCCTCCTCCCACTTCCCTGTTGCTAACCCTCCATTTGATGACTTTTTTTACTGTTCATATTTTTAATCTTCATTTTCTTAGGTAAGTCCCTTTAACATTTCATATAATAAGGGCTTGGT
>PVIA01014031.1:0-28924 GCA_004024845.1 Tonatia bakeri
TAGCAAGAACTCTCTCCTGAACCTCTTTGCTATTTTCTTATGAGAGGAGTTTCAGAGTGAGCATTATCACATGAGAAGAGATTCTCTCTTTTAGTCCTCTTATTTTTCAGTCAAGGCAACTGAGCCTTAAGAAAAAATGAAACCCAGTTCTTTGGGGCTTTTTGTTTGTGTCTTTTATTTTTACTGTACCCAATACTCAGCTACTCCTCAAAGTTAAGACATCTGTTTCTCCCCCCATCTTTCTGTTTGGATTGCTTCCTAACTGTTTCATATCTCTGTGTGCACACATGGGTGTGTCTTAACTTAGGTACTTAAATATCACGTGCCTTTTTCATGATTTAGAAATTGTGACCAATTGCCTTTTAATGATAATCTTTCACTTAGCACCTATATTGCTGGAGGAAATGACTAATAACCTGATAGGACCTAGGGTGTTACAGTAATGTGTGGTTACTTTGCATCTGTGTTTGAATGGAATTTCAAGGTCAGTGAATGTATTCACATATCTCTTGACTGCTTGCTTTACTCCCACTCCAGTCCTGTCTCCTGGATCTTACTGTCACCTGTGCACTACTGCCAGCTTGCCTTGGCTGCTGAAATTTATTGTTTGAAGAGCACTTTAAATGCTTACTCCACTGTAATATGCCCTGACAAGGACTGGACAAAAGCCTGAAGTTTCACCTAGTTCTGACTTTTTTAGATGTGTGCCTCCTTCTCATTGGTTACTGTGCCTGCAGTCTGTCCTTTGATCAACCCTCACTGCCATCCTGCTTCATCTTTATTATACACAAAACCAGTCTTACCAGCCACCTGTTGAAAACCCTGCAGCCTCCCTTTGCCTAGAGTAGGGATGGCAAATGGTTCTTTTCAGGTGCCAGTTCCAGGTTTTTGGTGATGGCTGCTGAAGTGTGGGCTGTCTGAAGTTTAATAAAGTGCTATGATTTGTGATTTCTGACATGTGCAGGGAGAAGCAGTGAGAGCAGATGTGCCACTTCATCCCTAACCAAGAGGATAAGTTGTGAACTTTTAAACATGGCATGCAAGACCCTCTCTGTTTCTGCCTACCTGTCCAGACTCGTTTATCACTTCACAGCCTGCATCCTTCCTCTGTACCCTGCTTCCCCATCACACCAATGTGACTTTGCATCTGTTGAACTTCTGCCTGAAATCCCTTGCCTCTTGTTTCTCCATTGCCACCTCATCCTTCAACACTGGATTCAACACCTTTGAAGCCTCCTCAAATTTTTGCCCCTTAGCCAGACCTCACAAAATCATTTTCTTCTTTCTCTAGTTTTGCATCACATTCTGTATATATATAGTAATATTGACACATTATATTATAATCATTTAATTATATATGTGCTCTCCTACTAGATTACTTGATAGAAAAGTCAATATTGACTGAGATCCTGCAACATTTTAGACACACTGGGAGGTACTGTCAATCCAGGAAGCCCAGTGGAGTAGAAAGAGGATAGGGTTTTGAAACTGACTTTCTGATAATTACCAATGGAGAAAATATGTTATTTCTCTGAGTCTCAGGCTATTCATATTGTAAATTGGGAATCATAATGCTTATGCCAGACTGTTTAGTGGTTCAGAAATAGTATTTCTAAAACGTTAGCATATTCTTCAGTAAATGGAAACTATTATTGATTATCTGCTTTATCTTTAGACTAATTCTGTGATGTGCAGGAAGATTTAATTTAATTTATTTATTTAAAAATTTTTGTCTTCTTTTTTTAGATTGTTATTCAAGTACAGTTGTCTCCATTTCCACCAAACCACTTTCCCCGCCCCAGCCATCCCTACATCCCACCCTCAATCCTACCCACCTTTGCTTCACCCATGTGTCCTGTATACATGTTCCATGATGACCCTTTCCCTTTTCCCACCATTATCCCCACCCCTCTCCATTGTGGTTATCGATGTTTGTTCTTTATTTCAGTGTCTCTGGTTATATTTTGCTTGTTTGTTTGTGTTGTCGATTAGGCTCCACTTATGGGTGAGATCATACAGTATTTGTCTTTCACTGCTTGGCTTACTTCACTTAGGATAATGTTCTCCAGATCCCTTGTCCTAGGAGCCATATCTGTGAAAATATTGCTGCATGGAATACCTGAGGTTTTGCTGCCTATGTTCTCTACTAGGACTTTCATGGAGTCACAACTTATATTTAAGTCTTTTATCCATCTTGAGTTTATCTTTGTGTATGGTATACATTGGTGATTGAGTTTCTTTTTTCTCACATGTAGCTGTTCAGATCTGCCTATACTATTTGTTGAAGAGGCTTTTTTTTGCTTCATTTACATTCTGACCTCTCTGTTGAATATTAATTAACGTTAGAAACTTAGGTTTGTTTATGGGCTCTCAATTCTGTTCAATTGATCCATATACCTGTTCTTATGCTAGTAACAGACTGTTCTGAATACTGTGGCCTTGTAATATAGTTTAATCTCAAGTATTGTGATCCTTCCTACTTTGATCTTCTTTCAAAAATTGCTGTGGCTATTCAGAGTCATTTATAGTTCCATATACATTTTTGAAATGTTTATTGTGTATCTGTGAAATATGTCACTGGTATTTTAATAGGGATTGCATTGAAGCTATAAATTGCTTTGGGTAATATGGACATTTTGATGATGGTAATTCTTCCAACCCATGAACACAGTACATTCTGCCATTTCTTTGTGTCTTCCTTAATATTTTTCTTCAGGGTTGTGTAGTCTTCTGAGTATAGTTCTTTTACCTCCTTGGTTAGGTTTATTCCTAGGTACTTTATTTTTCTTGCTGTATCAAATGGGATTTTTTCCCTTTCTGTTTCTGATATTTTATTTTTGGTGTACAAAAATGCTTTCAGTTTCTAAATGTTGACTTTGTACACCACTGCTTTGCCAAATTCACTTATTAGGTCGAGTAGTTTTTTTGGTGGAGTCTATAGAATTTTCTCTGTGCACTATCATGCTCTCACAGACAATGACAGTGTGGCTTCCTCCTCTCCAATTTGGATGCCTTTTATTTCTTTTTCTTGTCTGATCACTGTGGCTAGGACTTCCAGTACTATGTTGAATACAAGTAGTGAAAGCGGACATCCTTGTCTTGTTTCTCATCTTAGTGGGAAAGCTTTTAGTTTTGTCCAGTGGGGATGATGTTGGCTGTAGGTTTCTAATATATGGCCTTTATTATATTGAAGTATGATCCCTGCATTCCCACTTTGCTGAGTGTTTTTCTCAGACATAGGTGGTGTACTTTTGTTTATGTGATATATTACATTTATTGATTTGAGAATATGTACCATCTTTGCATTCCTAGGATGAATTCCACTTGATCATTTTGTATGATCTTTTTAATGTATTGTTGGATGCAGTTTGTCAATACTTTGTTGAGGATATTAGCATATGTGTTCATCAGTGATATTGGTATTGGCATGTAGTGTTCTGTTTTTGTTGTTATCTGGTTTTGGAGTCAGGATGATGCTGTCCTCATATAAAGAGTTTGGGAATCTTCCCTCTTCTTGGATTTTTGGGAATAATTTGAGAAGGACAGGGGTTAGTTCTTCCTTAAATGTTTTGTGAAATTCTCTGGCGAAGCCATCTGATTCAGGGTTTTTGTGTACCAGTAGTTTTTGATTACTGCTTCAATTTCAGTAGCTGTTGGTCTGTTCAGGTTTTTTGCTTCTTTGAGGCGTTAATGGATGAGACGAAGTAAAGTCACACGAACTACTGAGTTCTGTGGAGGAAAAGGGACAGCTTGACTTCTCTCTCAAGGGGAGAGCAAGCCTTGGAGCACCTCAACCACCCTCTCAAGAGGAGAGCTCCCACCCGGACCCTTGCCTTGCAAGGCTTTTATTGGATTCAATTTGCATAGGAATATAGGGTGTATACGTAAAGCTCATTAATCATTATCAGGCAGTAAGGATCAAATAATAGATAACATACAAAGAACTCTGAGGGCTAATTTTGAGTCAGGGTCAGATACCTAAATGTCCATAAAACTTTGGGGAACAAACTCACTTCCTGCTTGGACCCTTATCATTTAATTGAGAGTATTCTAAACAAAGCAGGTTTCACAGGATTTTACATATTCTTTCTTAGGCCTGATTGCCTTAGGGAACCTGCCCTTTCCAGCACAAGGCTGTACCTTCCACTGGCATTGTTTCAGGCTTAAGGCATTGTTTCAGGATTAAGTCAGGCAGGGGAAATAAGGCAGCCAAAAGATTAGAAGACTTCTTGCAGACAGAATGAGGACTCAGGCTATGTCAAAGCCAAGGGGTGAGGGTCCATCACCCCTTTCCTGTAGCCCCCAGGTCCTTCCCTGGAGGCCCCCATGATCGTGCCTGTCTTAGGTCATCCCTCCCTGAAGGAATCTTACCCATCATTGGCTAACTGATCAAGCATTGGGGGCTAGGCAGGGTGAAGTAAAAGGAGCAGAGGCAGTACTCCTGCCAGGGAGATAAACTTTGTCTCCTTAGTGGCTTATGGTCCACTCACTCAGCCTTAGCCAAGGGGTAGGAGCGGTTACAGCTCCTGGAACCATGCAGGGCAGTTCCCAACACTTCTTCATTCAGTTTTGGAAGATTATATGTTTCTAGAAATTTGTCCATTTCACCCAGGTTTTCAAATTTCTTGGCATATAGATATTTGTAGTAATTTCTTACAATCCTTTGTGTTTCTGTGGTATCAATTGTAGCCTCTCCTGTTTCACTTCTGATTTTATTTATTTGGGCCTTCTCTCTCTTCTTCTTGATGAGTATGCTTAAAGGCTTGTCAGTTCTGTTTATCTTTTCAAAGAACCAGCTCCTGTATTTTTAATCCTTTGAATTTTTTTTTTATTCTCTATGTCATTTAATTATGTGCTGATCTTGATTGTTTCCTTCCTTGTACTTGCTCAGGGCTTGTTTTGGTGGTGGTGGTTCTTTCAGTTCTTTAGATGTAGGGTAAGGTTGTTTTTTTTGAAATGTTTGTAACTTTTTATGTAGTCCTGTATTGCTGTGAACTTCCATCTCAGGACTGCCTTTGCTGGGTCCTGTAAGTTTTGTACTGTTGTGTGTTCATTTTCTTTGGTTTCCAGAAACTTTTTTATTTCTTACTTGATCTCATTGTTCACCTATCCATTGTTTAATATGCTATTCAGTCTCCATGAATTTGAATGTTTGGAGTTTTTCCAGTTAGCTTGGTTTCTAGTTTCAAGCTCTAGTAAATATGAAAAAATGCTTGATATACTTCAGTTTTCTTGAATTTGTTGAGGCTTGTTTTGTGTCCTATCATATGGACTATCTTGAAAATGTTTCATATACATTTTAATAGAAGATTTTCCATGTGCATTTCAAAAGAAAGTATTTTTCTTTGTAGAGATGAAAGGCTTTGTATACATGAGTTAAGTTCATTTCATCTAGGGCTTCATTCAATGCTGTTATGTCCTTATTGATTTTTTGTTTGGAAGATCTACCCATTGGTGACAGTGGGGTGTTAAAATCCCCTACTATAAGTATGCTTCTGTCTATATCTTTCTTGAAGTCATTCAAGATTTTCCTTATATATTTGGGTGCCTCTATGTTGGGGGCATATGTGTTTACAATATTTATGTCTTCTTGATGGATTCTTCCCTTTAGTATTATGAAGACTCCTTCTGTGTCTCTTTTTATGGCCTTTGTTTTGAAGTCTATTTTGTCAGTATTGATGCCCTGGCTTTTTTTCCTGTCCATTAGCTTGAAATATTTTTCCCAACCCTTCACTTTCAGTCTGTGTAGGTCTTTTTTCTGAGGTGGGTCTCTTGCAGGCAGCATATGTGAGGGTCATGATATCTATCCATTCAGCTAGCCAGTGTCTTTTAATTGAAGCATTTAATCAATTTACACTTAGGCTTATTATTTATAGATAGTTACTAGTATTTCCACATTGTACCTGTGTTCCCCTCTTCTTTTTTTCCTCTTCTTAAAGCAGTCCCTGTAGCATCTCTTGCAGTGCTGGTTTGGTGGAGTTGTAATTTTCTAGTGTACTTTTGTGTGGGAAACTCCTTATTTCACTTCCGTTTTATGGGAACCTTGCTGGGTAGACTAGTCTTTGTTGCAGGCATTTGCTTTTCATTACTTGGAGTATTTATTGCCATTTTTTTCTGGATTGTTGTGTTTCTGTTGAGAAATCAGCTGCTAGCTTATTTGGAGCTCCCTTATATGTCACTTGCTATTTCTCCCTTATTGCCTTTAAGATTCTCTCTTTGTCTTGAAATTTGGTGTTTTAATTCTCATGTGTCTTGGAGGGGGCCTCTTTGAGTTTATTTTGATTGGGACTCTCTGTGCTTCCTGAACGTTTGTGCCTTTTCCCCTCTACAGGTTTGGAAAGTTTTCTATCATTATTTTTTCAAAACAAGAATTCTATCCCTTTTCTTCTCTTCTCCTTTTCTTCTTCTGGTATTTCTATGATTTGAATGTTGTTGTGCTTCATGTTGTCCTGAAGTTCTCTTAAGCCATCCTCATATTTTTTTAGTCCTTTTTGTGCTGCTGCTCTACTTGGGCATTTCTTTCTGCCTTGTCTACCAGTTCACTAATTTGGTCCTCTGCTTCATCCAGCCTACTTGTGATTCCTTCTAGTGTATTTTATATTTCAGAAATTGTATTCTCCATTTCTTCTTGGTTCTTGTTTCTATTTCCTTTTTCATGCTGTTGTAGTTCCCACTCAGTTCCTGGTAGTTGTCTCTGAGTTCCTTGAGCATACTTATACCCATTCTTTTGAATTCTGTGTCTGATAGATTGCTTGCCTCCATTTTATTTACCTCTTTTCCTGGAGATTCTTTCATTTTTTTCAGTTGGGGGTTCTTTCTATGTCTCCCTGTTTTAAGTGAATGCTTTTCTTTGTTTCTGGGTTTCTGGGAACTATGCTTTGCCAACTGCCTTCATGGAGTGATCTTTTGCGGTAGGAGTTCTATGGGACTCTGGTGTGGTCTCTTTGATCTCCTTGTCTGGATGCTCTATGGTTACCCTTTCTTTTGTTTGTGTGGGCTCTCTTATACTTGGGCCTTACCTGTTGATAGCTTCTTTGTTGCAGGGTTCTCCCCTCCACTGTATTTACTGTTAATCATAACTCCCACCTAGTCTTGTATGGTGTTGTACAGGTGTTGGTTAACAAAGCAGTATTACCAGACAACCATACACCAGCAAAAGAATCCCCCTACCACATCAGCAACTGAACCAAGATTTATAAAGGTGAAGAGAGATTGCAGATATTATAAGATATGACAAAAGGAATATGAGTTGACTAAAAGAGGGGGAAATGTTATTGAGTGGTAAGAGGGAGGAGAATTGGTAGGAGCTGGGATAGAACTGAGGCAAAGAAAGGGACAGAATAAAGTTTAAAATGTAAGTGAAACACAAAAGAGTGATGGCAACTATGAGCACAAAAAGGGATGAGTATACTATGAAGTAAAATTGAAAAGGTACTGGACCAACGGGAACAAAATTGCAGAAAAGCTACAGCGAGGTCTATAGTAATGACAGCTGAATGAGGTTTAATAAAGGTGGAATGGGAATGAGAATATTGCAGAAAAGCAAAAAGTGAATATGATATGTCTATAGTAAAGAAAAATGATTTTGAGAGGGTGGGGGAAGTTAACTAATAAGAGTAAGGAGAAGCCCTAGCTGGTGTGGCTCAGTGGATTGAGCGCTGGCCTGCAAACCAAAGGTCGCTTGTTTGATTCCCAGTCAGGGTACATGCCTGGGTTGCAGTCCAGATCCCCAACAGAGGGTGTATGAGAGGCAACCACATATTGATGTTTCTTTCCCTCTCTTTTTCCTGTCCTTCCCCTCTGTCTAAAAATAAGTCAATAAAATCTTAAAAAAAAAAAAAAGTAAGGAGTGAAGCCCAGGTTGAGAGAGGGGAAAACAGAGAGAGAGGTAACATTGAATTAAACTTCCTTGCTCAATTGATCAGGGCAGGGGGAAGAAGAAATGAAGTAAGACAGCAGGAAGGTATTCTATGGGATTTGAAGTACAAACAGTGAGCAAATAGGAGTTCCTTTGGAGAAGAGCAAAAACCGTGTTGTTTCACCCAAGTAGCCACAGTTTATACAAAGTGGAAAAGAAAGAAGACTCTTACTTATTAGAGAGGAAAAAGAATGTAGCTGACATGAGAAAGAAGAACACTTATAAGCAAAAAAAAACAAAACAAACAAAAACAAAACAAAACAGAACAACAAAAACAGCTAAATAAATGGAAGAAGAAAGAATTTTTTTTTTTTTAAATCATGCAAGTTCTGATGAAAAGCAGAGTGAAATTTGTCTCAGCTGCTGGTTTCTCAGCTTCTGGCTTCTTTCTGGATTTGTCTTTGTGTCTGGTTTTCTTTTAGCTGCAGGACTTTTTGTCTTACTCTGGAATAAAAGAAAGAAAGAAAAAAGCCTCCTGCTGATTGTTAAGCCTGCCCAGTTGGTTTTGCAGATCTTCCCGGTTCCTGCAGGCAGTTGGTGGCTGGGTTCTGTTTTTCCCTTCCTATAGTTTCACAAGGATAGGGGCTCTGTCTGGGCTACAATAATCACAGGTGCCCAATTTCCATCCCACACCCTCAGAGAACTGTGCAGTCTGCCCTCTCCACCCTGAGCAGTTGTGCCAGACTGGTACTGATAAGCTACCTCGTTTTGAACTCTTTTGATCAATCTGTGAGGTGCACTGTGTGGGAGCAAATTGTGCCCACACTCCTCCCTCTTTGTTGGCTGGACCACTGTGCGGGAGAGGTCCCTACATGGGACCTCGGTTCCCCTTTTGAAAAAAGTCTCTTTGGGGGCCGCTGTGGCTCCAAGCCACTGCCTGACTTTTCACACACTCCAACTCTTTGGCAAGTCTAGAGTTTTTCTGGGTCCTGGCCAGTTGCAGCCCACCTTCTTTCCCAGCTTTTGGTGCCACCAGGATCTCCCAAATTCCTTGGCACTGTCCCAGACAGTGATGGTCTCCCTAGCCTGGGTACCTCGCTTGCCTTTGTGCTCGTTGCCTTTTTCACCCCCAGCAACTTTATTTGTTCAGGTCTCCCCTGGTGTGGGTCTGTGACTTCCCCACCCTGAGAGGGGAGGGGGCCCCTAGGCTGCTATCCCTGACCCAGCTCTCCCCCAGTGCCCCTGTGGCAGTCACAGTCTCTGTGCCAGGCCCAGGGACCTTCTCCTTGGCCTATCCCCCTGCCCCCTTACCTCCTGTTTTGAAGCATCCCCTGCACACTTTGGCTTCTAAACTTCATATCAGGTAGGATTCTGTTGGCTGTTCACTTTGTTTTTCGGAAGACTGACTAAGTGTCCCAGTTTGGGTGCACGAGCAAGTGGGCCCAGCTCCCACCTACATTGCTGCCATCTTCTCCATGCCCCCAACAAAAATTTTTATTGCTAATTATTTAGATTCCTCCTACTGTTATGAACTTATTCAAGAAATGACTTTGCCCCTATTGGTCAAGCACAGGATTTCTTCCCAATTCTGTTTTAATAAAAGTTTGATATTATAGAAAATAATCTTGTCTTTGGCTTGCATTGTTCAACAGGAGTTGGTGGATATTTTAATCCTTCAAATTATGATATTTTTGCCCCAAGTTTATGCATGAAAAGAATGAAAATTAAGTCAATATTTATAAATACCCTATACAATTCTGGTTTTATTTTGTTTCTTAATGTCTTTTTTAGGATACTCTCTAACAGTAAAGCACCGATAATTTGTTTTGCAGAATCCTTGCAGCCCTTCCTGGAAGCCTGTAGCAACAATTTATTTTTTCGTACTTGCTCTGTGCTGCTTCGGACCCCTAAGCTTGATCTCCAAATACTAGAAAAGCTCAGTATTATTCTACAGAAACTTTCAAAAATCAAGTAAGAATTTTTAATTTCTAACATTTTTTATCGACAGATTATCTTATTGTGATCATTTAGACCTTTCTGAATTCTATACTAGTCTAACTTTGATTATTAAATCAAAATTTTTAATAAACATAGAAAATTAAGATTAATAAATATTATTGTTTATCTAAGACCATATACTTATTGAAACAATAGAATTAGAATTTTAGTATTAGCATATCTTAGTCTTTCTACTAAATGAACTTTAAATGCCACAAACAGAATATGTAAACGAGCAATTTTTAGGAACCAAGTGATAGTGTCAGAACAAATTATTGTATGTTAGTATTTTGTCCTACCGCGGGTGAAAATAAAAAAAGATAATAAAACTATATTTTTCAGGTTCTTATTGATGTTTAGTTAGGGAAAGAGAAAGAAGCAGGCAGAAAAGATTTAAAATATGTTAGTAGAGATTTAAAAATTAGTTCATGTTAGGAAATTATTATGGGCTCACTACTGCCACTAATTTGTATTTCATTGTAAGAATTGTGAGCTTTTTATATTTCCTCTTCTTTTCTCTTATGCCAACATTGGTATAATCATTTTTTAAATTATAAATAAAGTACATAGGTTCTAAGCTATATTTTGTTAGAATCTTTGTATAATCCAGTGTTTTTTTTTTTTGAGGCAAATCTGAACACTTACTTTATTAGCAACAGTAAAATTGTGGTTTTGGTTCAGCTCCTCTGCACCCTCCCTTTCCCATCACCCATAATTTCCATGGTAGTGAACTTAGGTATTTTACCAGACCTTACTGTGCTTGAGTAGTAAATATAATGCATCTTAAAATTATTTGCAGATGTATGATAATGGGCCCATATGTTCTATTTGGTGCCTAGCACACCACACCTTAGTAAATTATTAGTTATCAAATTATAACCTCATACTCAATTCATCAAATTATTGGTTTTCATCTGGTATCAATTACACTTTCCAAATCATTGTCTTTCTTTTCTTGAAGACTGAGTGTAACATGACTACACTGATTTATAATCAGTACATTCTCAGTAAGGCCTGCTATAGTTTAACTGTAGTACCAGGAAGCTACAATTACATTACTTAGGTTTAATTCTTTCTTAACTATTAAATCATGTTTTTTTTTTCCTAAGTAGTAGTTACAAAGTACAACTATATACTGTGGCCAAAGTGTTTTACTGTCTGTGTTGTCTTTTATAGCTTCCATTTATTTCAGACTTAGATAAAGTTAATCAGAACAAAACTTGAATGAGAGAGTTGAGAATAGTTGATGCTCAGGCAATTTTGCTGGAAGTAACTATTTAAAACCACAAAGATGAAGTTATTTTGTATCAAGTGGATGGTTATTATTATTTGATAATTTATCACAAGATATAAGTGTATGTATATAGGAAATATTAAATATGTAACAGATATAATTTTAACTAATTGATAATAAAGTTACTGACTCATTAGTAGAAAGAGAATGGTTGAAAAGGTATTTTGGAGGAAAGGCAAAAGATAAACCAGTATTCTACTACTTTAAAAAGCCCATCTTACTTAAAATAAGATATTCAAGTACTCAACTCTTTTGAGTGGTTAGAAAAAAGCAATTCTCAAGTGTAGTGATAGTGAATAGGGTGCATTTCTTTTTCCTTTGAATACATTTTCACTTAATCTCATAAACCCATTTTGTTTGTCTTGGCATGGTAATTCTTTATGTATTTTCTTCAGTATATTTAAAACATACCATTTTTTCACATTTATACATTATCTCTCAATGTCATTACAGATGAATTCTGTAAGTGGGTATAATTAAATTAACATACTCATTCTCTTACAGGAGTAATAAAAAGTTCTTTGAACTCTTTACAATTCATCTGATGCTTCAGGAAATACAAAGAACCACACATCCAGAACATGCTTTTCTTTGTATTAATTTAAATTCAACTCTGTTTAATTTGGGTTTAATGAAATGCAATTCCCTGGCCTCCAATGGAAGCCATTAGACAGGCTTTATTATTATTTCATATATATTGTATATGTGTTGCTTATTTGTAAGATTGCAAAAATCATCAAACTAAAAGTGTACCAAGTGAAGTTTTCAGTAGCATCATTTATCATGAAAAATAAAGTAAAAAATTTTTTTACTTTAAAAATAAAATCTATAGAAGCTCTGAAATTTATGGAATGTTATAGTTCAACTAAGGCAGTATTAATGTGCAAAATAGAATTTCCAGAATTAATAACACCAGGGTTATTTTTTGTAACTGCTTTAGAAAAGTTCTTAAAAATTATGTGATTATTTGGAATAAAACTGGTGTTTATGTGGAACAGAGTTGAATCATGTTGTCATTCTATTTTCTTAATCAATTAGAAATCTCCTTGAACAGTGTGGATCAGTTGGTTGGACATTGTCCTGAAAAGCAAAAGGTCACTAGTTCAATTCCCTGTCAGGCACATGCCTAGGTTACGGGTTTGGTCCTCAGCCAGGGCTCATATGAGAGGCAACTGATTGATGTTTCTTGCTCGCATTGATTTTTCATTCCCTCTTTCTCCCTTCCTTCCCCTCTCTCCAAAAAATAAATAAATAAAATCTTTAAAAACATACATTAGAAATTTCTCCTTTTGGAAACAAAGGTGCATAATTTTTAACTACTGTCTTCATATTAAAACTTTTCTATATATCTTCTATATTCTATATATTCTATAATTATATTATTATATAATTGTATTATATATTATATAATTGTAATACAATATATTATATATATTGTAGATTCCAAAATACTGATATTTTATTGTGCTGTTCATGGAGTATATTAGCAAAAGATTTTTTAATTTTTTTCTAGTTTTATTTTTCTAGAGTAATTTATTATCAAAACATTATGCACAAAATAAAAAAATTTAACTGAAAAATAAAAATTTCATAATTCCAACACCAACATTCAGAGATATCTCCTGCTACAGCCAAAGATCGATGGAGTAGCCAGAAACAAAACTATTCTATCATTGATACCTCAGAAAATAGAATAAGTGTTAACAGAAGAAAAGACTAGTTTTCTCAGAACACAGAATACCTAGAGATGGTATCAGTAATAGAGTGGATGGCAGGTTTAAAGACAGCAGGAAGCTTTTTTTTTCTTTCTTTTTTAATTAGTATAAGATAATAAGACCTGGAGCTGTGAGAAGACCAAAGACAGATCCAGAAGAAGTCAAAAGGCTAACACCAACAGCTGAGACAAATTTCACTTTACTGTCCTTAAGAAGTTGCATTTTATTGATTTTTGTTATTTTTATTTTGTTTTCTGTTTTTTATTTCTCTTCTTTGCATTCATTTAGTTCTTTTTCTTTTGTTTCTTTGACTCCATTGTTTGATTGGTTTTCATTATTTTCCCTTTCATATTGCATTTTAATTTTTCTTCTTTCATTTCACTCATACTCAAATAACACACTACTTTTTGGTCTTTCGCTAACCCTAACCCTAACCCTAAATCAAATTGACTTAACTGATTATATATATATATATATATAAACTTCCATCCCAAAGAAGCAAACTACACATTTTTTTCAAATGCACATAGAACAGTTTCAGATAGACCACATGACAGGACACAAAACAAGCCTCAACAAATTTAAGAAAATTGAAATCATATTAAGTGCTTTCTTGGACAATAAGGGCCTGAAACCAGAAACCAAACTCAAGAAAAAAGAAATTCAAAATATTCAAACACATGGTGACTGAAAGCATGCTATTAAACAGTGAATGGGTGAATATTTAGATCAAGGAAGAACTCAAAATTTTCTGGAAACACATGAAAAGGAACACCCAACAGCCAAAAACATATGGGACACAGCAAAGGCAGTACTGAGAGGAAAGTTCATAGCGATACAGGCCTATCTAAAAAAGATAGAAACATTTCAAATAAACAGTCTAACCCTACGTATACAAGAACTGGAGGAACAACAAACAAAGCCCAGAGTGAGTAGAAGGAAGAAAATGACCAAGATCAGAGAAGAATTAAATGACATAGGGACTAAAGTATCAATTCAAAGAAAAAATCCAGTAAATCCAGGAGACCATTCTTTGAAAAGATAAACAAAAATGGCAAACCTTTAAGCAGACATGTCACAAAAAAGGACCAAAATAAACAAAATCAGGAATAAAAGAGGAGAGATTACAATTGATACCACAGAAATACCAAGAAATTTGAAAACCAGGGTGAAGTGGAAAAATTTGTAGAAAAATATAATCTTTGAAAACTAAATGAAGAACCAGAAAGCCTGAACAGACCAATAACAGCTAATGAAATCGAAGCAATAATCAAAAACTCCTGACACAAAAGTGCTGAACCAGATGGTTTCACAAGAGAATTCTACAAAGCATTTAAGGAAGGGCTAACCCCTGTCCTTCACAGGCTATTCCAAAAAATCCAAGAACATGGAAGACTCCCAAATTCTTTTTATGAATCTAGCATCATCCTAATCCCAAAACCAGATGAAGACATAACAGAGAAAGAAAACTACAGGCCAATATTGGTGATGAACAGAGATGCAAAAATCCTGAACAAAATATTGGCAAACGCATCTGGCAGTACATTAAAAAGATACACCATGATTGAGAGGGATTCATCCCAAGGATGTAAGGATAGTACTATATTTGCACATCAAGAAACAACATCACATAAACAAAGGGAAAGACAAAGATTACATGATCATATCAATAGATGTGGGAAAAGCATATGATAAAGTACAGCTCCCATCTATGATAAAAATATCAAAGTGGGAGTAAAGGGAATATTCCTCAAAATAATAAAGGCCATATGTGAGAAACCTACAGGTAACACCAGCCATACTTAATGGGCAAAAACTGAAAGCTTTCCCACTAAGATCAGGAACAAGACAAGGATGTCTGCTTTTACCACTTCTATTCAACATAGTATTGGAAGTCCTAGCCACAGAGATCAGATAAGAAAAATAAATAAAAGGCATCTAAAGTAGGAAAGAGGAAACAAAAATGTCATTGTTCACAGATGACATGATATTGTGTATAGAAATCCTATAGACTGCACCAATAACTACTTGACCTAATAAGTGAATTTTGTGAAAAGCGGGATACAAAGTCAATATTCAGAAATCAAAAGCATTTTTGTATACCAACAATTAAATATCAGAAACAAAAATCAGGAAAAAAATCCCATTTGATATAGCAACAAGAAAAATAAGGGAGCTAGGAATAAAGCTAACCAATGAGATAAAACACCTGTACTCATAAAACTATAAAATGTGGAAGAAACAAATTAAAGAAGGCACAAAGAAATAGAAGCATACACCTAGTGCATATATTGGAAGAGTTAACATCATCAAAATGTCCATACTACCCGATGATTTTTAAAGATTGAATGTAGTCCCTATTAAAATACCAATGACATATTTCACAGATATAGAACAAACATTTTGAAAATGTATATGAAATCATAACCCCAAACAGGTGCAGCAATTGTCACAAAAAAGAACAGAGTAAGAAGGGTCATGGTACCTGATATCAAACTATATTACAAAGCCACAGTAATCACTAGTCTGTTACTGGCATAAGAACAGACATATAGATCAATGGAACAGCATAGAGAGCCCAGGATAGTGTTGCTCAGTGGATTGAGTGCCAGGCTGTGAACTAAAGGGTCACCAGTTTGATTCCCATTGTAGGGCACATTCCTGGCTTTTTGGTCAGGTTCCCTGTAGGGGGTGTTTGAGAGGCAACCACATGTTGATGTTTCTCATCATCATTCCCTTTCTCCCTCCTTCCCCTCTGTAAGAATCAAGAAAATCTTTAAAAAAAGAAAATAGCCCAGAAATAAACCCAAGTCTCTGGTCAATTAATATAGGATAAAATGGGCAGAAGCATAAAATGGAGTAAAAACATCCTCTTCAACAAAGGGTGTTGAGCGATCTGGACAGCTACATGCAAAAAATGAAACTTTACCACCAACTTACACCATACACAATCATAAACTTAAGATGGGTAAAAGACTTAAATATAAGTCATGAGACCATAAAAGCCCTAGAGGAGAACATAGGTAACAAAATCTCAGATATTCCACGCAGCAATATTTTCACTGATATGTCCCCTAGAGCAAGGGACATAAAGGAAAGAATAAACAAATGGGATCTCATTAAAATAAAAAGCTTCTGCATGGCTAAAGAAAACATCAGCAAAATGAAAAGGGAACCAACCATATGAGAAAATGTACTTGCCAAAGATGCCTCGGACAAGTGTTTGATCTCCAAAATATATAAAGAACTCATGTGACTCCACTGCAGGAACATAAACAATCTAACTACAAATTACAAATACACCAGACACTTCTCCAAGGAGGACATACAGAGGGCCCAGAGACACATGAAAGGATGCGCAGCATCACTAGCTGTCAGAGATATGTAAATTAAAACCACAATGAGATACCACTTCACAATGGTTAGATGGCCATCATAACCAAATCAGCAAACAATAAGTGTTGGTGAGGTTGTGGCAAAAAGGGAACCCTAGTACATTGTTGGTTGGAGTACAGACTGGAGCAAACACTGGAAAACAGTATTGAATTTCCTGGGAAAACTAAAAATGCAACTGCCTTTTGACTTGGCAATTCCACTGCTGAGATTATACCCTCAGAGTTTTGAAACACTAATTCGAAAGAACCTATGCATCCCAATGTTCATAGCAGCACAACTTACAATAGCCAAGTGCTGGAAGCAAACTAGGTGCCCATTAAGTATTAGTGGATCAAAAAACTGTGGTATATTTACAAAATGGAATACTATGCAGAAGAAAGAAGGAAGGAGTTCTACCCTCTGGGACAGCATGGATGGAACTGAAGAGTTTTATACTAACTGAAGTAAGCCAGGTGGTGAAAGACAAGTACCACATGATCTCACCTGTAAGTGGAACCTAATCAACAAAACAAATGAGCAAGCAAAATATAACCAGAGACATGGAAATAAAAAAACTGATCATAAGCAGAGTGAGGGGGGGAAGGAGGATAATGGGGGAAGAAGGGAAAGGGTCATCAAAAAGAACATGTATAAAGGACCCGTGGACAAAGCCAAAGTGGGGAAGGATTGTGGGTGGGAGGTGGGGTGAGTCAGGAGGGAAAGTGGTGTTGGAAAGTGGAGACAACTGTACAAGAACAAGAACAAAAAAGGAATTCTATTTAGAGAGTATATCCTGTGCTGAAGAATTTGCCGAAATCTCATTTGGTTCTAGTTATATGTAAGGATTTTCAAACTCCATGAGTAGATGCAGAGATTGAAGTGCTAATTGATGCCAATGAGTTAACAGATGTTACATGGTTTTTTTGTTGGTTTTAGAGACTTGTGGATTACATGTATTATAAAACACTGTGCCTGCATATCTTAGTGAGAACATGTTTCTTTGCCCGAAGGAATAGGTTGCTGAGTAGGGTGAGCCAAAGGCTTCTTCTGTTTAGAAAATATCACCATAACAATACCACTAAGAGTTTTATACCAGGAAGCTTTAGTTTCTGAATAATATCTCTTCAGAAATGTAATCTTTCCTACCAAGTGCTCATTGAAGAACTCATCATTTTTTGAAGGTTTGGAAGTATTTACTGCAGAAACTCATGGCTATATATTTTAACTTCCTAACAAACACTAATTTCAACTCTCCTTGCCACCCTCACGCCAGGGTAATTTTCATACAGAAGTCCGGCCCAATGTCATAGCTAAGAGCAATCATTGTCTATGTGTTTTCTCTGACTATAATGTTGGTTCAGTCCTTAATTGCAATAAACATCAACCATGAAGCTTAATATAACCGCAATTCAAATGTTACAATAAGCATGATCCATAGAGTTGAACACCTTAGTTAACCTAGGTATCTATACATCAAGGAAAGTGAGAACTGTGTGCAATTTGCATTCTAACAGTCTCTAATTTAAAACTAATGTCAACTCTCCACTTCACCTGAATTCTCAATTGTGCTCTCTCAAGTTAATCTAAAACAAAAGGCAAAATAAGCCACAAAGGTTCCCATTAACTTATCATGATTTCCCAATTTTCAGTCACCGTCTTCAGATAACTCTTTTACTTCTTTCTGCATCCAGAGATTCAACAATCAATGATAAGAATTCTATTTAGAAAGCATATTTGTACTGAAGTGTATACTGAAATCTCATTTGGTACCAGTTAAATGTATGGGTTTTCCAACATTTTATGACTAGGTTCACAGATGGAAGTAATTTAGGCCAATAAGTTCACTGATGTACAAATGATTTCCTTGTCAGTTTTAGAACTTTGTGGGTTACAAGTGTTATAAACATGATACCTGCACGTCTTAATGAGAATATGTTTCTTTGACTGAAAAGATAAGTTGCTGAGTAGGGTGAGCCAAAACTTCTATTTAGAAAATGTCACCGTTTCTTCAGAAATGTAATCTTTCCTAACAAGCAGTCATTGAAGAACACAGTGTTTTTGGTAATTTGGAAGCATTTCCTGCAGAAACTTACAGCTAAATATTTTAAGTGGTTTAAATTCCCAAGTGGAATTGAGGTGTTCAAACACTTCACTACACTTTTATCAGAATGAAATGCACTTGGAGGATGACAGGTGGACTGTTATGTTCATATTCACTTTGATATTCACAAAACTGTACTGTCCAAGACATGTAGTAGACAGTACATGCCTCTCCTAGGTGGGGAACATTTTTCTGGTGGGAAGAATACCTTAAGGAAAACTGTGGGCTTATTCCACTTCAAAACTGATACAGTTGTATGAATCCATTGACTGTGTTGGGTATGGTACAGTATTTTTAAAAGCTCTTTAGCAGTCATAGTACCAATGAAGTGATCATATATCCAAAAGATACTTCAATAGATCTTCACAGATCTTCACAGTACTTATTATTTTGCACACCACTTGCATTAAGCATACACTGCAATGCGTGTATAAATGCGTGTACATGGTGTATAAACACTGAAGAAGACTTTGACTGAAAACCTGCATTGTACAAAATATTGTTATTCCCAAGTGGTTTTGAGGTGTACAGTACTTCACTATAGTTTTATCAAAATGAAATGCACATGAAAGGCAACAAGTGGACTCTGATGTTTATATTCCCTATGATATTCATAAACATGTATTGGCTAAATCATACAGTAGACTGTATATGCATGTCATAGGTGGGGGAAGCATTTCTGCTTGGAATAATACATGACAAAAAAAAACTGGGTCAGAAGCTTACTCTACTTCAAAACTGATAGTCTTATGAATCATTGACAATTTTCCACATAGAACAGTGATTTTAATAGCTCTTTAGCAATCAAATTTACTACTTAAGTGATCATATTTCACAAAGATAGTTCAACAGATCTTCACAAAATAATATTTATGATATTAGACACCACCAGCATTCCTCCAATACTGAAATGAGTATAGGTACATGGTGCATAAATGCTGCCAAAGTATTTTCACGGAAACCTGCTTCATATGAAATACACTTATTCCCAAGTGGTTCTGAGGTATTCAGACTTTTCATTCGTTATTCCATAGTGAAATGCACTTGAAGAACAGCAAGTGGACTGTCACCTCATATTCACTGTGATATTCACAAACCTGTATACTTCTAGTCATGCAGTGCTGTACATGCACATCCTGCATGGATTATGCTTTTCTGCTTGGAAGAATACATTACAGAAACCTGAGCCAGAAACTTACTCTACTTCAAAACTGTCATAGTCAAAGGAATCAACTGATGGAATTCCACATGGAACACTGATTTTAATAGGTCTTTAGCAATTAAACTTACCACTGAAGTGATCATATTTCACAAAGATAATCAGAACTTCACAGTACAGTACTTATTATCTCAGACACTACTAACATTCATCATATAGTGAAATGAGTACATGTACATGAAATAGAAATGCTGCAGATGTATTTGCATGGACCCCACTTCATAAGAAATATACTTATTCCCAAGTAGTTTTGAGGTCTTCAAATATTTCTCTACACTTTTATCATAGTGAAATGCACTTGGAGGATGACAAGTGGACTGTTATGCTCATATTCACATTTATATTCACTAACATCTGGTGGCTTGTTACATGCATGTCCCAGGTGGGGCACACATTTCTTCTTGGAAGAGTACATTACAGAATATGGTGACCAGAAGCTTGTTCTACTTCAAAACTGACATAATCATCATACCATTGACTGTTTCACAAACAGTGCATTTAATACCTATTTAGCATTGAAACAACACTGAAGTGATCATGTTTCACAATGATACTTCACCAGATCTTCATGGAAGAAAATCTATTATCTCAGACACTACTAGAATTCATCACATACTGAAATGAGTGCATGTACATAGTGTATAAGTGCTACAGAAGCGTTTTCACGAAAACCTGCTTTGTATGAAAGCTACTTATTTTCAAGCGATTTTGAGGTGTCCAAACATTTTCCTGCCGTTTTATCAAAGTGAAGTACACTTAGAGGATGACAAGTGTACTGTTATGTGCATACTCACTTTGATATTTATTAACCTGTATACTCCCACTCAGGTAGTGCTGTACCTGCATGTCTAGGTGGGTTATGCTTTTGTTTGGCAGAATACATTACAGAAACTGTGAGCCAGAAGCTTAATCTACTTCAAATTGACATAGTCATATGAATCCATTGTCAGTTTGGCACATGAACAGTGATTTTAATACCTATTTAGCAATCAGACTTACCACTGAAGTGTTCATTTTCACAAAGACTGTTCACCAGATATTTTCAGAACAGTACTTATCTCAGACACCGTCAGCCATAAAATGCTTAAATGAGTCCACGTACATGGCATTTAAATGCTGCAGAAGTGTTTGCATGAAAACTCTCTTTGTAGGAAATACACTTATTCCCTAATGGTTTTGAGGAGTTCAAACATTTCAACAGTTTTATCAGAATAAAATACACATGGAGAACGACAAGTGGAAGGTGATGTTCATATTCACTTTTATATTCAAATATCTGTATACTCCGAGTCATACGGTACACTATACAGGCATGCCCTAGGTTGGGTTTGCTTTTGTGCTGGGAAGAGTATGTTACAGAAAACTGTGGGCCAAAGCTTATTCTACTTCAAATCTGATATAGTGATATGAATCTATTTACTGGTTAGCACATGGGACTCTGATTTTAATAGCTCTTATCAATCACATCACAAAAGTGATCACATTTCAAAAAGATACTTCAACAGATCTTCACAGAACAGTACTTATTATTTCAAACACAGCTAGTATACATCACATACTGGAATGAATACATGTAGCTAGCATATAAACTCTAGAAGTTTTTGTATGAAAACCTGCTTTGTATGAAATATACTTATTTCCGAGTGGTCTTGAAGTGCTCAAACATTTCACTAGACTTGTATCAGAAATGCATCTGAAGGATGAAAAGTATACTGTTATGTTCATATTCACTTTGATATTTAAACTCTATATTCCCAGTCATTCAGTGCTGTACATGCATGTCCTGTGTGGGTTACGCTTTTTGCTTGGAAGAATACATTACAGAAAACTGTGAGCCAGAAACTTATTATATTTCAAAACTGACGTTGTTATGAATCCATTGACAGTTTTGTATATCAAACACCAATTTTAATAGGTCTTTAGCAATTAAACTTACCACAAAAGTGAAAAAATTATATGAAAAATAACGTATTTCACAAAGATTGTTCACCAGATATTCATAGAATCATACTTACTATCTCACACCACTAGCATTCATAAAATAGCCAAAATGAGTACATGTACATGTGGTATTAATGCTACAGAAATGTTTCCATGAAAACCCACTTTGTACAAAATATACTTATTCTCCAGTGGTTTTCAGGTGTTCAAAAAATTCACCAGAGTTTTATGAGAGTGCAGTGCACTTGGAGGATGATAAATGGATTGTTATGAGAACTTTCACATTTATACTCACTAAGCTCTATAACCAAATCATGTAGTAGACTGTACATGCATGTCCTATGTGGGGTATGCATTTCTGCTGGGAAGAATACATTACATAAAACTGGGGGCCAGAAGCTCATTCTACATCAAATGGACATAGTGATATGAAACCATTGACTGTTTTGCACATGAAACAGTGATTTTAATACCTATTTAACATTCAAATTTGCCACTGAAGTTATCATATTTCACAAAGATACATCATGAGATCTTCACAGAACAGTGCTTATTATCTCATTAACCACCTGCACTCATAAAATAAAATAATGAAGTGTGTACATGTTTATGGTGGATAAATGCTGCAGAAGGTTTTGAAGAAAACTGGTTTGTACAAAATGTAGTTATTCCCAAGTGGTTTTGAATTGTTCAAACATATATATATATACAATATTGTCAGAGTGAAATGCACTTGGAGAATGACAGGTGGGCTGTTGTGTCCATATTCACATCCATACTCACTAAGCTGTATGGTACAAGTCATGTAGTAGACTGTACATGCGTGTCCTATGTGGGGTACGCATTTCCTCTTGGAAGAATGGGGAAAATGGTGACAACTGTATTGAACAACAATAAAAAAATGGTGGGAGGTGGGGATAGTTGGGGTGGGGATCGAGGGGAGAAAATGGAGACAACTGTACTTGAACAAAAGTAGAAAAAAAGACATGAAGAAATAACGCATTACAGAAAATGGGGGCCCGAAGGTCACACTACTTAAATCTGACACAGTTGTGAGAAACCAGTGACAGTATTGCATGCGAAGCATTTAAATACCCATTTAGCATTCAAACTTATCACTGAAGTGATCATATTTCAAAAAGATCATTAGGTCTTCAAAGAATAGTACTTATTATCTTAGACATCACTAGAATTCATTGGGTACTGAAATGATACCTGTATATGGTGTTACAAACACTTGACATGGTTTTTCCCCAAAATGTAATTTGTATGAAATTTTCTCATTCCCAGGTGGTTTTGAGGTGTTCAAATACTTCACTAGTCTTATTAGAGTGAAATGTCCTTGAAGCCCAGCAAGTGAACACTAATGTTCATATTCACCATGACATTCACAAAACTGCACAGTTCAAGTGATGTGGTAGACAGAACATGCATGTCCTAGTTGTACAATTTTCTGCTTGAAAGAATACATTGCAGAAAACTGGTCTACATGCTTATTCTACCTCAAAACTGACACAGTCCTAGTTTTTCATTCACTCTTTTGCCCAGGAAAGAGTGATTTCAGTAGCTTTTTCATGATCAAACTTACCACAGAAGTGATGTTTCACAAATATGTCAACAGATCTGCTGAAAACAGCACTTACAATTTCATACAGAACTAGAATTCATTGCATACTGAAATCAGTAACTGTACATAATGTTACAATGCTGCAAATGGGTTTTCACTAAAACATGCTTCGTACAAAATTTTCTCATTTGCCAATGGTTTGAGGTGTTCAAACACTTCACTACAGTGTTACGAGTGAAGAAACATTTGGAGTGTCGCAAGTGGACTATTAGGTTCATGTTCACTCCTACATTCACAGCCTGGGTCCTCCAGGAAGGTGGCAGACTGTAGAGGCATGAACTTGGTGGGACATGCTTTTCTGCTTGGGTGAATAAATTGCAGAAAACTGTCATCCAGATGCTTATTCTGTTTCAAAACTGACACAGTCCTAGTGTTCCATTCACTCTTTTGCCTATGGAACAGTGATTTCAGGAGTTATTTCACTATCAGACTTACCAGTGAAGTGATCATGCTTTACAAAGATACATACACAGGTCTGCTGAAGACAGCATTTATCTTGTATACACCTAGAAATCACCATGCACTGCAATGAGTACCAGTCCATGCAGTACAAATGCTGCACTTTGGTTTTCCAAAAAACCCACTTCATATAAAATTTTCTCATTCCCCAGGTAGTTTCGAGATGTTCAAACACTTCACTACAGTATTACCAGGGTGAAGTGCACTTGGAGCATGATGAATGCACCTATAAGTTCATATCACTTTGACAGTCACAAACCTCGATGGTCCAAGTCATGTATTGTATTGCACATGCATGTCCTAGTTGGTGTAAGCTTTTCTGCTTGGAAGAATGGAGTGGAGAAAACTGGTCCAGAAATTTATTCTACTTCAAAACTGACATAGTCCTAGTTTTCCATTCACTCTTTTGCCCACTGTACAGTGATTTCAGGATCTTTTTCGCTACCAAACTTACCACTGATGTAATCATGTTTCACAAAGATACTTCAACAGATCTGCCGAAAACAGCACTTAAAATTTCAGACACCACTAGAATTCATCAAGAACTGAAATGAGTACCAGTATATGGCTTTACGAACACTCCCAATGGGTTTGATCAAAAACCTGTTTTGTTTGAAGTTTTCCCATCCCCCTGTGATTTTTAGGTGTCCAAACACTTCACTACTGTATTATCAAAGTGAAATTCACATTGAGTATGGGAAGTAGACTGCTGGTTTCATATTCACTTTGATATTTCCAAATCTGAATAGTCCAAGTCATATAATACACTGTTCATGCATGTCCTAGTTGGGTATGCTTTTCTGTCTGAAGAATACATTGCCAAAAATTGAGGTCCAGAAATCTATTTTCCTTCAAAACTGACCACCTAAGTATCCATTCACTCTTTTGTCCATGGAACATTTATTTCATTAGGTATTTCACTATCAAGCTTGCCATTACAGTGATCATGTTTCACAAAGTTATTTCAATAGATCTACTGAAAGCATCACTTATCATCTCAGACACCACTAGAACTCACCACATACTGAAATGAGTACTTGTACAGGGCATGGCAAACACAGCTGCTGACCTTGTGTGTCTAGGTTTGTTAGGTGACAAGTTGCAGAAAAACTGCTGGAATAGCTTAATCACATCTGCTATTTTGTGTATTAATGATGCTATAAGTGTGACAGTGTGATAGGAGGCCAGGAAGACACGTGGATTATGCAGGGAACTCAATGAATCAGAAGTCACAAGTCTAACTGCAGCTCTCTGTCCTGAAAGCTAGGACCCTGGTTTCAGTATTGAGGAATCATAGGGAGAGCTGTGATGGAAATCTTTCTATATTTATGAAGGTGTGGTAGGTAAGAAATTAAAAGCCCTGAGAAGTCTACAGGTAAGACTGATGATAGGAAAAGGCCAGTGGAATAAAAGTTGAAGAAATTTCACTTCCTTAGTGACAGAAAAATACAGACTTTAGAACTCTCATAACCAGGCACCCACATTTCATAGACAGGCCCCTATTCAGCTTACTTGACTAGACAGAGTTGAGAGAGCAGGATGTTTTCCCATCATCTCCAGACTTTCTTAGACTTTGGCACTTAGAAAGCCTATACTAAAACTGTTTCACTCACTACAGACAGTGGCTCTAACCTCTTCTTTAAGGCCTGTGGTCAGCCAGTACTGTGAAGCCTCAGGTCAGTTATGGCAGCCCAGAGCAGGCCAACCAAGGTAAGGCCACAACTGTGATCCCACATGGGAGTAGTTGTAGTCCTTGACACTTTTCCTGGGTGTGTTGGAGTGCATGAAAATGCAGGTAATTGCTCACAGCGTTCTTTAATGATTCTTATCTGTGGTGTCAGTTAAAATGTCTTTTTATGAATTTTTGTTTATTTTTTTCCTGCTTGACAACTTACAAGAAGCTTGTAAATTTAAAATAATTTTCAAAGACTTAGCACATAGTTTTATTAGCCTTTTCTATGTATCCCAATTTTATGTGTATGTGCTCTGATATATATTTATTCTTGTAATGAATTTTTTTCTGGATTATTCAAGAATAAATTGAAATATTTTTCATGTTTTCTCCTGTTGAGGTAGTCCAATATAACTATAAATTTACTTCTTATAAATGCTTTTGCTGTGTCAGTTTTAGTTAACTTGTTTTTCTCTGTTCATGTGTCTCAAAGTAGATTATGTGTTTTTTTAAGTATCTTTGTTCTATTGGTTGTTTACAAACATGTTGGTAAATCTTCAATTACTTGTGTTGTTTCTGCTTTCTTTTCTTTTTAAATTTATTTTATTGTTGTTCAAGTACAGTTGTCTGCATTTATCCCCCACCACTCCCCCCAACCACAACCATCCCCACCTTCCACCCATACTTCCACCTCCCTTGATTTTCTCCACTTGTCCTTTGTAGTTGTTCCTGTAATCACTTCCCCCTTTTCCCCCACTATCCCCTCCTACCTCCACTCTGGTTACTGTCAGATTGTTTTTAATTTCAATGTCTCTGGTTATATTTTGCTTGCTTATTTCTTTTGTTGATTAGGTTCCACTTACAGGTGACATAATATATTTTTCCCTCACCTCCTGCCTTATTTCACTTAGCATAATGCTCTCCAGTCTTTCTGGACCTCCTTCTTTCTCTCTGCTGAGTAGTATTCTGTTGTGTAAATGTACCATTGTTTCTGATCCACTCATTTACTGATGGGCACTTAGGTTGCTTCCAGCACTTGGCTATCATAAATTGTGCTGCTATGAACATTGTAGTGCATAGATTCTTTTAGATTGGTGTTTCAGGGTTCTTAGGATATAATCTCAGCAGAAGAATTGCTGGGTCAAAAGGCAGTTCCATTTTTAGTTGTTTTTTTTTTTTTTAAGATTTTATTTATTTTTAGAGAGAGAGGAAGGGAAGGAGAAAGAGGGAGAGAGACATCATGTGTGGTTGCCTCTCATGCGCCCCTTGCTGGGGACCTGGCCTGCAACCCAGGCATGTGCCCTGACTGGGAATTGAACTGTGACCCTTTGGTTCACAGCTCGTGCTCAATCCACTGAGCTATATCAGCCAGGCCCATTTTTAGTTTTTTGAGGAAATTCCATACTGTTTTCCACAGTGGCTGCACCAGTCTGCATTCCCACCAACAGTGCACTAGGGTTCCCTTTCCTCCACATCCTCTCCAACACTTGTTGTTTGTTGCTATGTTTATGATGGCCATTCTGACTGGTGTGAAGTGGTATCTCATTGTGGTTTTAATTTGCATCTCTCTGATGGCTAGCAATACTGAGCATTCTTTCATATGTCTCTGGGCCCTCTGTATGTCCTACTTGGAGAAGTATCTGTTTAAATCCTTTGCCCATTTTTTAATTGGATTGTTTGTTTTCCTAGAGTGGAGTCATGTGAGTTCTTTACACATTTTGGAGATCAAATCCTTGCCTGAGATATCATTGGAAAATACATTTTCCCATATAGTTAGTTATCTTTTCATTTTAATGTTATTTTCTTTAACCATGCAGAAGCTTTTTATTTTGATGAGGTCCCATTTGTTTATTCTTTCCTTTATGTTCCTTGCTCTAGGGGACATACCAGTGAAAATATTGCTGCGTGGAATGTCTGAGATTTTCCTGCCCATGTTTTTCTCTAGGACTTTTATAGTGTCATAAATTATATTTAAATCTTTTATCCACCTTGAATTTATTTTTGTTTATGGCATAAGTGGGTGATCAAGTTTAATTTTTTTGCATGTAGCTTTCCAGATATCCTGACACCATTTGTTGAAGAGGCTATTTTTACTCTGTTTTATGCTTCTGCCCCCTTTGTCAAATATTAATTGATCATAGAGACTTGGGTTTATTTCTGGGCTCTCTAATCTGTTCCATTGATCTATGTGTCTGTTCTTATGCCGATTCCAGACTTTTTTGATTACAGTTGTCTTGTTATACACTTTGATATCAGGTATTATGATCACTCCTACTTTGTTCTTCTTTCTCAAAATTGCTGCAGCTATTCGGGGTCATTTTTGGTTCCATATAAATTTTTGAAGTGTTCCTTCTATATTTGTGAACTGTGTCATTTGTAGTTTAATAAGGATTGCATTGTATCTATAAATTGCTTTGGGTAGTATGGATATTCTGATGATGTTATTTCTTCTAATCCATGAGCATGCTACATGCTTCCATTTGTTTCTGTCTTCCTTAATATCTTTCTTCAGGGTCATGCAGTTTTCTGAGTACAAGTCTTTTACTTCCTTGGTTAGGTTTATTCCTAGGTATTTCATTTTTCTTGTTACTGAAGCAAATGGAATTTTTTCCTGATTTTTGTTTCTAATATTTCATTGTTGGTATAAAAAATGCCTTTGATTTCTGGATATTGACTTTGTATCCCACTGTTTTGCCAAATTCATTTATTAGGTCAAGCAGTTTTTTTGTGGAGTCTGTCGGATTTCCTGTGTACACTATCATGTCATCTGCAAATAATGACATTTTTGCTGCTTCTTTTACAATTTGGATGTCTTTTATTTCCTTTTCTTGCCTGCTTGCTGTGGCTAGGACTTCCATTACTATGATGAATAGGTGAAAGTGGACAAACTTGTTTTGTTCCTGATGTTAGTGGGAAAGATTTTAGTTTTTGCCCATTGACTTGTAGGTCTCTTGTATATGACCTTTATTATGTTGAGGAATGCTTCCTCTATTCCCACTTTGCTGTTTTTTGTTTTTTATCATGAATGGGTGCTGTACATTATCAAATGCTTTCCCCCCATCTACTGATATGATCATGTGCTTTTTGTCTTTGCTTTTGTTTATGTGATGTATTATGTTTATTGATTTGCGAATATTGTACCATCCTTGCATCCCTGGGATGAATCCCACTGGTCATGGTGTATGCTATTTTTAATGTATCGCTGGATGTGGTTTGCCAATATTTTGCTGAGGATTTTAACATCTATGTTCATCAGTAATATTGGCCTGAAGTTTTCTTTCTTTGTTGTGTCTTTATCTGGTTTTGGCATTTGGATCTCAGTGGCTTCATAAAAAGAGTTTGGGAGTCTTCCATGTTGTTGGGTTTTTTGGAGTGGTCTATGAAGGACAGGGCTTAGCCCTTCCTTAAATGCTTTGTAGAATTCTCCTGTGAAACCATCTGGTCAAGGGTTTTTGTGTGTTGGGAGTTTTTTTATTACTGCTTCAATTTCATTTGCTGTTATTGGTTTGTTCAGGCTTTCTGCTTCTTTTTCACTGAGTTTTGGAAGATTATATTTTTCTAGAAATTTGTCCATTTCGTGTAGGTTTCAAATTTCTTGGCATACAGTTCTTGGTAGTAATTTCTTACAATCCTTTGTATTTCTGTGATATCAGTTGTGATCTCTC
>PVIA01014032.1:0-28931 GCA_004024845.1 Tonatia bakeri
GTGGGGTTTTGGGATACCTGTGTGTTATAACAAAAAGTCTGCACGATGCCTCTGATTCTATGCAAAATGACTTACTGACCACAGAACAGAGACACCTAGCAACCCTAATGTTGCCTGCTTCCCTCACCTGGGAAGTTAAGGAGAAAGTTAAACTATGGGCAGACCAACTGCCAGAATGCTAAAGGAAGCTGTTGCTAGGAATGTTTCTTAGGGAGTCACCACTTGAAAGCTTAAAATTTATTAGAGCCCCTACCCCTCCCATACCCTGGACAGGAGTGTATAGAGAAGCAAGGAGTTCTAGTTGAAAATAATAAACTCAATACATGGAAACGAACACAAAACACGCCCCGCCCCCCCCCCCAAGATGTGTAAATCAAAAAACCTAGGCAAAAAACCAGTTACCTAACAGATAAATTTAACCTTAACGGATAATAGTTGATTTCTATATACCTATAAATCATCCCTTGCACCCTTTTAATTTAGACCAATCCCTAGAATTTTAATAGATACCTAGTTACTAACTGGCACCTGAAAGTTTATGCCCGTATAGCTTCATTGGCTATCTAATTAATGACCTTCTTGGTCGAAATAACCTTTGTTTAATATGGTTGATCTGTGGGACCTCCTGTACTTTTTGGTTATTTCTTTGTTTAACATGATTGATCTGTAAAACCTTCTGTGTTTTTCAAAATTATTTCTGTGGCAACCGCTTCTGTTTTAATAATCACACTATGCATTGAATGCTGTATAACCTCCCCTATAAAAATAAAGATTGATTTTTCTCGGTGAGTCATTCAGGCCCAAAAAGCCTGGCTGTCCTCTGGCACCCCACTAGGTGTCTCGGCTTCAGTCTCTTAGCCTTAGTCGTGCATCCTTCGGGGACCCTGAGACCCCGCCGAGGCTGGACCCCGGCATCTTGGTGTAAATTTTGTTTTGATAAGAAATATTTTTGTTATGGAAAATTGAAAATATATAAAGAAGCACAGTGAAGAGTGCAATGAATCCTCCTATACCTCCATCACCAGTTTCAATTATCAGCAGCTCACAGGCATATAATTCCATTTTCATCCTACTTACTTATCCCTTCCTATATTATTAGTAGTAGTAGTAGTAGTAAAAGATACATAACATAAAGTTTACTGTTGTAACCATTTTAAGCATACTGATCTGTGGAATGAAATACATTCCCATTTTTGTGCAACTCTCACCATCACCCATCTCTAGAACTTTTTAATCTTCCCAAAATGAAACTGCCTATCCATTAAACAATAACTCTATTCATTTTCTCCACAGCTATCCCTGGGAACCACCAGTAAAATGTACTTCCTACCTCTATGAATTCGACTACTCTAGGTACCTCGTATAATGGAATCACACAATATTTATCCTTTTGTGACTTGCTTATTTTACTTAGCACAGTGTGTTCAAGGTTCAAACATGTTATAGCATGTGCCAAAATTTCCTTCCATTTTAAGGCTGAATAATATCCTATGGTTTGGATATGCCACATTTTGTTTATACATTCATCTCTCAAAGGACATGGGTTACTTTTACCCTTTGGCTATTGTAAATAGTGTTTTTATGAACACGAGTGTACAAATATCTGTTTGAGTCTCTGCTTTCAATGCTTTTGGGGATACACCCAAAAGTGGAGTTGCTGCATCATACGGTCGTTCTATGTTCAGCTTTTTGAGGAACTGCCATCCTGTTTTCCATGGTGGCTGCACCACTTAACACTACCAGCAGCAATACACAAGGGTTGCAACATCTCCACAGCTTCTCCAACACATTTTATGTTTTTTAAAAATAATAGCCATTCTAGTAATTCTAAATTGGCTCCCGTATTCTTTTTGAAGCAAATCCCAGACATCATGACATTTTACTCACAAATATTTCAGTATGTATTACTAAAAAATAACCTCCCTTTCAAAAATATAACTCTAACCTAAACAATTAATAAATATTCTTCAGCATCAAATATCCAGTCAATATTCACAATTTCAACTATTTCAGAAGAGTAATAGTTCTTCTATTAACTTTTCATTTGGATGTGGAGCCACGTAGTATTCCTATATCCTTATTACTTGTTGTCATTCAAGTCTCTTAAATTTATAGTTTCTTTCAATTCTCTTTATTTTCCTTGCAATTTATTTGTTGAAGAAATTGTATTGCTTAATAAATTATGCTATAGTCTGGATTTTGGCAGTGCATCTGTGCAGTATTTAATATGTTCTACTATATTTCCTTGCAAATTAGTAGTTGAATGTAGAGACTTGATCAGATTCAGTTTCAATTTTTCGACAAGACCACTTTGGCGGCGTTGTGTTCTTCTACGAGGAGACTTGCAGTGTCTGGCTGTCTCCTATTCTGATAGTAGCAGTCATTGATGTTCATTATTTAAATACATATGATCCAACATGGTAGTTGTTGGTTACATGTTGCTGGATAAATTAAATAAGTAAAACTGATCATAATGACTGCTAGTATCATGAAAGCATACATCCAGATCTCCTGGTAGAAGAACATAACACCACGTAAGTGGTATCAGATTCAAATTAAATAAAATTAAAAATTCAGTTGCCAGTTGCACTAGCCACATGTCAAATGCTTAATAACTCATGTTATGGTGTTAGGGCAGATGTAGAACATTTTCATCAACACAGGAAGTTCTATTGGACAATAGTAGTCGAGATCAAATAATTTGTTAAGAGTTGTTATATGGTGCTATTATATTTCTAACATTGATTTTACATTTACTAGCTGGAAAACCTCTATAATTGGAAGTTTCCCCATATCTACTATTTGGTTACCAGTGATACAGTTCATGTTAGAAAATCAAGATGGAGCTTAGTTTATTTCCTTTAATGAGACTGATTCTGCAAGTAAGCGATTTTCAACTGGTGTGCCAGTTGCAATGCCTGACTGTTTAGTCAGGGGCACTGATATTTTTTCCTTTAGGTTGTCAAATAAAAAAAATGACAACAGCCAACAAAACAATAGCTGCCCAGTGTGAATGAATCAATACTATACCTATTTTTTTGTCAGATTGGCAAAAAAAATAATATATCTTTTGGTGTACCACAGAATTTTAGTAATTAGTTTATGTGTGCCATGAGATGACAAAGGTTGAAAATCACTGCTATAAGTTATAAACCAATAAACCACACTTACATCAACATAATTATTTAAGTATTGTTCACTGCAGAGCCAACTGATGGTTATACACCCTCTTTTAAAAAAATAATGGTTATACTCTTTCCCTCCCAGTTTCTTCTCCTTTAGTTTCTAAATCCCCTTCTCTCTCATTGCACTATTTTACATGGTCATACTCGCAATTTTCTACCCCAGTTCTACATCCTGTTTATTTTGAGATTCTTTTTTTTTTCCCTTGAGGGCTATTCCTTGAATTATTCTTACTGTTGGAACTTCTCTCTTCATTGCCTTTTGAGGTTATATATACTTTTCCCTGAATCTTATACCTTCCCTTTTCTTGGCTTATTTCATTGGTTTGCTAAATATATCCTTCTAAAGTCACTTCCTAAAAAGAGTTTGTAACAATGTTTTTACTATATATTCACTTGTTAGTTTAGTTGGACAGAGAATTCTAATTTTAAATTCTGGACTCGCATATAGTAAGTTAAGAACAAGTATTATTCCTTGTTAATTTCAACATCATTCCTTGTCTTTCAGTAGACAGGATTTCATCCTCTGCCCTTGGGCAAGGTAAGAAAGATTATCACAGAATATTCTGGTATTCTGTGCGGGATTTTATCAAATAGCTTTCAGATAGATGAATGTAATTGGACATTAATTTCAAGCATAATATTTCTCAAATGTTACCCAATCTGAATGTATAAACATTAAACAACAGATGGTAGGCTGTGATATATGCTTTAAATCAGTAACAAGTGTTTCAGTGTTTCTCCCAAAGCCAGCTTCACTGGTCTGAGAGTGAGGCAGTAGAAGTAAGAGTGGTTCCTCTATCACCCCAAGTGACTCACTAGGTCAAATTTTTGCTTTCCATTCCCACAACATCAGGCTCTGCTGGTTTAGAGGTCTAGGTTCCCAAGTGAGAAACTCTTCCACTGGGGATACTGCAGTGGTTCAGTTAAACTGACAGCTGAGATTGCTACCTGGCCACTTGGGGCTCTTCATGCCAGGGAACCAACAGCCAAGGGGTCACTCTACTGCCTAGAGTGATGGAATGATCCCGAGTTTCAAGTAGTTGCCACTAAACAAAGGAAGTAAGGAGCATTTCTGGGATGCAGAAGATATATTGGGACATCTCTTACTCTTCCCCGGTCCTATGATTAAAATCAATAAAGGATAATAATACAATCCCAGGAGGACTGCTAATGGCTTGAAGACTTCAGGAATAAAGATTTGGGCCACTTCACCATGTGAAGAAACTTGACCAGCTTAGATGCTTACTGAGGGTGGAGAAATAGGTGGTGGAAGAGTCATTGAAAATGCTGTCTACTACCATGCCACCAGTAGCAGAAATAAGGACTAATTATTTGCACTTTCTTCTTATTTTGATATAAATACACTTGTGTGTATATTAACCAATATTTTTCCTTCTCCCTCTCATTCCTCTATCCTCTAACATGTGTTAATAGTAGTTCACCTTTTACCTCAGTATTGAAGTTACAGATATTAAAGTATGGTTCAGCTAGAAGAGACATGAACAATGTCCAAAGATGATTAAAGGTAATTTGTATCTTCTTGGAGATAGGTTAAGTTGTTTTTGGTTGTATGAGGGATAGTTGCATCATGTTAAGTGAAAGCATGTTTTTTCTATTGTGTTTTTTTGAAGTCAAGTACAGTTTAAATGGGTATATACAGATGCCAAATCTATGAAGCATAGACTTTGGTAGCTTTGTAGCGTGTCAGCTTATCTAAGATGGAGCTAAATTTCTCAGAATTCCTCACTCTGTATGACTTTGAATTGGTGTTGTCTGCAAGAGATATGTTATATGAATTTGGAAGTGAGCAGTATAGCAGAGCTGTACTTATTACTCTCTGGAGGCGAATGCACTGTGTGAGGCAGGTAGGCTGCTTGCCCAGGTTGGTCCTGATCTGCTAGCTGATTTGGTGGGTGTGAGGTGGCAGTGAGGCCCGTGTCTTCCCCGGTGCTCAGAGGCTCTCCTCCTTGCACTTTTGGAATTCAGGGAACTGCATATGCAGCCCTGGGTGCAATATATCAGTTTCTTCTGCAGGTTACCCATGACATCGAAGCTGGAGGTGGTAGTAGAGACATGGATTCCAATTTTCCCTCATGTTCCTTTGTTCTTTCTCACATTAAGTTTTTCTTCCCTGGCTGACTTGGGGTGACTTTAGGCTCAACACTAGCTGCAGGGGCAATGGATGCTCCACAGCTCCCATAATTGCATAGAATAGTTCTCATGGTGCTTTTCTCACTGAGCCACACCGTAAAGACAGATCAGCAGGGACGTGGGAATGGAGTGGGGTTCTTATGCCAAAGGCAATTCAGTTTTCATGGGAGGAAGATACACAATTTTTTTAGTATCAAAATTCCTGACTTTTATTTAAAGATGCTCCTTCAAAGACTGCTTACCAAAACAATATAATTTTTGTTGTTTCCTTCTTCAAGGAAAAATAATGTATATAATTATTATAGCAAACTTGGTAGATTTGGTAATCACCAGGATACTGATAACATTTTGGTGACTGTCCTTCAAGTCTTTCTCCAAGTCATATATCTATAATGTGTATGTACACATAAACATATTTTAGTTTTATAAAAATGGAATCACATTTAAATTGTTATATAAAACAGACTTCTCCTAACGGCTTATCATAAATATTTATCTCTAAATAATTAAGTGGTTTCCAACTCAAGAGCATAATTTTTAATCACTTTATAGCATTCTATTGCATAAGTATATCATAATTATTTAACCCAATCTCTTATTATTTACTCTCAGATTATTATGTTTTTTAATTAACTAAAAATAGATGAACATTTCTTTACTTTTTAAAATAATTTTTTATTTTTAAATTACAGTTGATATACATTATATTAATTTCATGTGTACAATATAGTCATTAGACATTCATGTCACTTATGAAGAGATTACCCCCATAAGTCTAGTGTCATCTAACACTGTATATAATTATTACAATATTACAACTTTCCCTATGCTGTACTTTACGTCCCCATGACTATTCTGTAACTGCCAATTTGTACTTCTTAGTCCCTTCCCTCTTTCCACTTATCCCAGACCTCCTTCCATATGGCAACCATCACTTGCTCTCTGGTTCTGAGTTTGTTTCTGTTTTGTTCATTCATTTATTATGTTTTTTAGGTTCTACATACAAGTGAAATCATATGCTATTTGTCTTTTCTCTGCCTGACTTATTTCACTTAACATGATACCCTTTAAGTCTGTCCATGTTGTTGCAAATAGCAAGATTTCACTTAAAAATATTTTATTTATTTATTTTTAGAGAGAGGGTAAGGGATGGAGAGAAACATCAATCAGTTGCCTCTTCAATGTGCCCGACCAAGGATGAAACCCTCAACCTGGGCATATGCTCTGACAGGAATTAAACTGGAGAACTTTTGCTTCAAGGGAACATGGCTAACAAACTGAGCCACACCTGTCAGGGCTAGATTTCACTCTGTTTATGGCTGAGTAATTTTTCATTGTATATATGCAGCACATCTTTTTTATCCATTTGCCTATCAATGGACACTTAGGTTGCTTCTATGGACAATAGGTCGGCTATTGTAAATAACTCTACAGTGAACATATGGATGCATATGTCTTTTGAATCAGCGTTTTGAGTTTCTTTGGGTAAATACCCAGAAGTGGAATTGCTGGGTCCTTTTTGTCTCTTGTTATACATCCTTTTTTTAAAAGTCTATTTTTTCTAATGTATTGCTCCCCAGCTTTTTCCCCCATTCCCATTTGTGTGAAATTTCTTTTTCCATCCCTTTACTTTCAGTCTGTGTGTGTCTTTTAATCTGAGGTGAGTCTCTTGTAGGTACCACATATATGGATTTTGTTTTCTTATCCAGTCAGCCATTCCATGTCTTTTTTAAGCATTAAAAAAATTTATTGATTTTTTAGAGAGAGAGAGGAAGGGAGAAAGGGAGAGAGAGAGAGGGAGAGAGGTTGTTCCATTTACTTATGCATTCATTAATCAATTATTGTATGTGCCCTGCCAGGGGATCAGACTCACAACTTTTGTGTTTTGGGATGATGCTCAAACCAATGAGAGCATTTAATCCATTTACATTTGAAGTAATTATTGATAGGTATGTAGTAATTGCCATTTTATTATTCATATTTTGGTTTCTTCATCTCCTCCTCCTCCTTTTTCAAGCCTAACATTTCTTATACTACTAGTTGCTTGTGATAAACTCCTTTAACTTTTTCTTGTCTGAGTTCATTAAGCCTTTTAACAAATTTTTATTGAGTAGCTGATCTGTTCCAGACATGTAATAGTGTCATCTCTGTGCAAATTCACATGGTTAAATTTTTCATGTTAAGCTTTTCAATAAGTGTATTTTGTGAAAAGGAAGGCATAAACACAGAGGTTGCATCAGTTTAAAAACCTGCACGCACACACACACAAAATCTGCACAGATTTAATTTTATAAAACAACTGGGCAGTTCCAAGTGTTTCTAAAAGTCTTGTGGGAATGCAACATTATCAATGAATCTTCTGGAGTCCCTCTCACATTTGTCTGCCTCCAGAATAAATCTGAATTTATTGATTCATCTTATACAGTGAAGCTTGAAAATAATTTTTTCCAACTTCCTTTTCCCACCAAAGTGCCTTCATGTTGCCTCTACCTGTAGATACTCTGTGGTCCACTGGAAGCTGACGTAAGGCAGAATCTCAATGCCTATCTCAAACCTGCTGAATCAGTGTCTGCATTTTAATGTAATTCTCATACACGGTAGAGTTTGAGAAGCACTGGTTTAGATTTGATACTTGGCTCACACTTGACCCTAGTCCTTCTTTCTGAACAACAGAGATAAGGAGACCAGACTAGCAGTCAACAGCTGTGTCAGAGACAAGATCTGTACCCGCAGATTCACTTACATACTTTTCCCCATACCCAAGCCCTGCCTGGACAGGAAGTCAGCCACTAAAGATAGGCTGCCTGTAGGAGACATAAGGACATAGGAGACCTCCAAAAGTTGTTCAGCTCTGTGAAAAAGGGTGGAACAGGAAAGGGAGGAAAGTGAGTTCCTGGATTCCAAAAACCACAGTTTGTCTAGGTGCTACTTTCTCCCTTTTTAGCCCACAACTTTGTCATGAGACATTCCTTTGCTGACCTCTTTTCCTTTCACATTTCACCCTCATTAAAAACTCACCATCTAAAACTTTTCTCCATGAAGTACAAACTTTAAGTTGTCTGGGACTGAACATGCCTTGTTTTGAACTGTTTCTGGCAGTTCCTTGCCTTTATGGTGTAGTCATGGTGAAACCTGAGTCATCTGAAGATGGTGTCAGTGCCAAAAAACTGGCTGGAGAAGAAGCTGCTGACAGCCAGGGCAGCCAGGAGCTGGAGATAAGTAACCTTGGGTGCCAGGACCACTGACCTTTGCACAAGAGAGCTAGCCCAGGCCTAGCTGTGTTTGTACAAATTGCTCCACACTTCACAGTTCTAATGAATACCCATCTGTTGCAAGTGTGTTTAGGCACAGCGGAAAGTATAAAGCATCTCCCCAATTGTTTTTCAGAGTTCCAAGTAGCAACACCTAACTTTTGCACGTACCAGAATTTTTTTGTAAGCTGAGAAACCACGTTTTCCTGGTGAGGTAAACAATATACCTTAATTTTTGTTTTAAGGTAATAAAGTTTTCTCTCGTGCACATTCATATATACATTAAACAACTACCCAGTAAATGCACCCTGTTTGGGTGTGTGTGTGTGCCTGTGTGTGTGCCATTTCTCTAAAATTCTGACTCACAGTCTGGAGGACAATGATGAATTTTTTTCCATTTCACAAAGCTGCTATGAATTTCTCCTCACAAGGATGAGCCTGTTTACTCACTCTGGACATCATTGGTAGAGCGCTACTGTAAACAGCCGGAGAAACCCAGAAACCCGTGGGCTGGGGAAGTGTGCGCCCCGTGTGCTCCGCGGGGAGCGGAGATGCTGGGACCAGGTTGGGCTGACCGCAGTTAGAGACGGCTTTCTGACCCTCCTGGATTTGCGCTGTTCGCCAGAGCAGCGAGAAGCGCCATTTGGTGCGGGTGGGAGGGGTGGAGCCACCAAGTCCTGTCTCAATTTAGATCTCTCCCTCTGCTTTTAGGCGCGCCCATTTCAGACTGCTGAACTCGAGTCAGGGGAAAAAAAACGTCAGGGAAGAGGTGGAAAGCCACACCCCGCAGTGCCCGCGAATTTCCCCGGGAGCCGACGGTCGCCCAGGCAGACGCTGCCGAGATGCAGGGCCCAGGGCTTCTGACCGCCGCCCACCTCGTCTGCGTGTGGACCGCCGCGCTGGCCGCAGCCCCCGGGTAGGAGCGCGAGGCTCACGGGTCGTGCGGGCCCTACGCGCTGTCCGCCTGGGCCGGGGCTGCGGGAGGCGGCAGTAGCTGTTCTGCAGCGGGTGGGAACCGGCTCCGCGGCGGCAGTAGCCCCCACCCAGGCACTGGCCAGGAGGCTTGACCACGTGTTGTGTCAGTTCGGTTCTCCAGGAGACAGTTACCGGTATTTTCTTCACCCATGAAGTTGTTTAAGTGTCTCTCTGGCCATAAGTACTTTCTAAAGAGAGTCATTTTATTTTTAGTCTTCGGTGCCTCTGCATTTTTCAAAGCTGCTCCCAAACAATGTGCCTGCCTTCTTCTCTCAAAGACAGATGATACTAGTTTTTCTAAACAAGATGTCTCAACTTTGGCATTGGCAGAGTGTGGCTTAGGTGACTCAAGTGTAGTTCAGGTGCAGACATTGTAGAAAGGGTAACTACCGAGGCACCCAAGTAATGGAAAGTGCCCCACTCCTAAAGGTTTTTACAGTTGATTCCCAACTCCTAGCTTGGGCAAAGAAAATGCTGTTTTAGCGATTTTTATGCTCTGCTACACCTGAAACTTTCACCACTGATAGTGAAATGTCTGGTGGTATATTTCAATCAGTGGTATTGGTTAGATCTTTTCTTGGGCAAATACCTAAATATAAAGGTTTTAATAAGAAACAGGCAAAATCTATGTGTGTGCCAGTGTTTTTTCTTAGTTTAAGCTAAGAAAAAACAAATCACGCAGGGATGAGGTCCTCTGTGAAAGAGAGGTTTAGAGGCTTGCACATTGCCAGTAATGTGCCAGCTCCACTGGGGCTCATCCTGTGCTGTTTGTGGTTTGTAAGGTGGAAGTAATAACACAGACCCTACTCTTGTGGAACGTGAATTACTGTATTAAAATTGACTTGTGGGAGTTACTGTTTCAATGACATTTCAGTGCAGTTGCTAAATGGAGCAGCAGGGCAATATTAATTGGAACAGTTGCAATTGGCACAAGATAGGGAGACTCACTGTCTGTACAACTTGAGGATCACAAAAGAATGGAGATGTGAAGATAAAAAATGATGTTTTCCCTTTGTTGGGGGCTCTTAGGCCCAGGTTTCTGGTGACAGCCCCAGGGAGCATCAGGCCTGGAGGAAATGTGACTATTGGGGTGCAGCTCCTGGAACGTAGCCCCTCACAGGTCACCGTGAAGGCAGAGCTGGTCAAGGTGGCTGCAAACCTCACCACGTCTGTCCTGGAAGCAGAAGGAGTCTTTGAAAAAGGTAAGATAAACAACATAGAACTTCTACTGTAATAATTGGAACATGTTAATGAAGCTATGCGTTAGGTAGGGTAACATAGAAACCCTACATTTGGAATGACTTACGTAATGTACTTTTCATTCTTATTCCTGTAAAGTCCAAAATGGTGTTCTTTGTTGTTCTTCCAAGTGGCAGTTCAGAGACCGAAGTTCTTCCATTTTGTGGCTTCATAATCCTGCAGGGAAAGGACAATGAATTTCTCATGTGGGAGTTTTTTTGGGGCTACACCTAGACATGGCTCTGTCATTCCAGTTTCTCTTTCAGTGGCCACATTTAGTTGCAAAGGAGGCTGGGAAATGTAGGCAAATGTGTGTTCTAAAGAGGCAATGGGTATAGTTAACAGTCTGACACAAAACAGTGTTTATTAGGTATATTTTACAAAATAGGCCCATGGGAAAAAAGAAGAGCAACACAATAGTTAAAAAACCAGTTTTATGAAATATTTCTTAATTTTTATTTTATTAAAATTTTTTTCTAAGTATATTTTATTGATTATGCTATTACAGTTGTCCCATTTTTTCCTCCCCTTTATTCACCTCTGTCTTGTATCCCTCTTCCCTCCAGCATTCCTCCTGCCCCCTTAGTTCATGCCCATGGGGGTTGTACATGTTAAGTTCTTTGGCTTCTCCGTTTCCTATACTATTCTTAACCTCCTATTTAGACAAAACCTGTCTATTTTGTGCCTACCATTTATGCTACTTATTCCCTGTAACTTTGCCCCCTTTCCTCCCTCCCTGCACCTTCCCACTGATAACCTTCCATGTGATCTCTCCAATTCTGTGATTCTGTTCCTGTTTTAGTTGTTTGCTTAGTTTGTTTTTGTTTCTTTTTTTAGGTTCAGTTGTTGATAGTTGTGAGTTTGTTGTCATTTTACTGTGAGTAGTTTTGATATTCTTTTTCTTAGATAAAGCCCTTTAACATTTCATATAATAAGTGCTTGGTGATGATGAACTCCTTTAACTTTACCTTATCTGAGAAGTACTTTATCTGCCCTTCCATTCTGAATTATAGCTTTGCTGGGTAGAATAATCTTGGATGTAGGTTCTTGCTTTTCATGACTTTGAATACTACTTTCTAGCCCTGTGTTGCCTGTAAGGTTTCTTTTGATAAATTAGCTGGTAGTCCTATGGGAACTCCTTTGTGGTAACTCTTTCTTCTCTTGCTGCTTTTAAAATTCTCTCCTTATCTTTAATCTTGGGTAATTTAATTACTATGTGTCTTGATGTGTGTCTCTTTGGTTCCAACTTCTTTGGGACTCTCTGAGCTTCCTGGACTTGCATGTATATTTCTTTCACCAGATTGGGGAAGTTTTCCTTCATTATTTTTTCAAATAAGTTTTCAATTTCTTGCTGTTCCTCTTCTCCTTCTGGCACCCCTATGATTTGGATGTTGGAACGTTTAAAGTTGTCCCAGAAGTTCCTAAGCTTTTCTTCATTTTTTTCTGAAATCTTATTTCTTCATTCTGTTTTGGTGGAATGTTTATTTCTTCCTTTTGTTCCAAATCATTGATTTGAGAACTGGTTTCCTTCCCTTCACTGTTGGTTTCCTGTGTATTTTTCTCTATTGCACTTTGCATAGCCTTCACTTTTTCCTCTATTTTGTGACCATACTCAGTCATTTCTGTTAGCATCCTGATTACCAGTGTTTTGAACGCTGCATCTGATAAGTTGTCTGTCTCCTTGTTGCTTAGTTCTTTTTCTGGAGTTTTGATCTGTGTTTTCATTTGGGCCATATTTCTTTGTCTAGTCACACCAGTCTGGATGAGTGTTTCTTCTTTAACTCCTTGATTGTTGGACTTCCATACAGTTTGATTTTCTGGCACTTCTGGTTGTTTTTTATTTTTAACTTGGTTGTGTGAGGAGGCAAAGCATATCTACTATGCCTCCATCTTGGCCAGAACTCCCTTTTCTTATAGAAAATGATTAATTACATTATGGGGAGCTCTGATGGCAGCAGGTTGGCAAAGCAGGGCCGCTGAAATATTTCTTAATATTTATTTGTTTTTAGTTTTTATTTATGTATTTTTAGAGAGAGGGGAAGGGAAGGAGAAAGAGAGGGAGAGAAACATTAGCGTGTTGTTGAATCTAGTGTGTCCCCCAGTGGGGACCTGGCCTGCAACCCAGGTGTGTGCCCTGACTAGGAATCGAACTGGAGACCCTTTGGTTCGTAGGCTGACACTCAATTCACTGAGCCACACCAGCCAGGGTATATTTCTTAATATTTAAGGTAACAAAAAGTATTGTAAAAGTGGGAGCCATTTATGAAAGAACCTACATCTCTTGTTCAAGTTTGTGTTGTAATCTGGCCCAGGATTATTGGGTCAATGAATATCTTCTTTTCTAATACTAAGGGGAAAATAATTTTTTTTTGGTGGGGGGGCAGGTAAATAAACTTTTTTTTCAGCAAAATAACATTTTTTGTATTTTTTTCCTAATTGAAAGAGTAATATATGCTCGGTGCTTACAATCTGTTAAACACTGGGAGTACAGGAAATAAATGAAAATCACCCATAATCCTATCACCCAGCTGTAAACCCTGTTAACCAGAAGAATGTTTAGATGTTTAGTCAGAAGCCAGAAATTAAGGCAGAAATTCCTATAATATTAAGAGTTATGTTAAAAAAATTATATAGGGCACATAATGAAGGATGGATGGAATTTCACAGCAGTTCATTGTGGTATAAATATTTATACTCTACCAGCATAGAGAAATGAACACAATCATGAAATGAGATAAAATCAAAGTTGTTTGATATTTGCTGTTCTTTCCTCATTGGAAGTTGATTAACTGGGTGGGTAAGTTTGGGACAAGAGTCAGGAAGAGGTAATGTGTGCAGGGGCCAGGGCACTTGGTCAGGAAAAAGGGAGGCCTCATTTCCCTGAAAGAGGAAATGTCAATTAGTGCTTAAGATCTGAGACTGAGCAACAGGGCGAGTTGGGTGATCTTGGGCAGGTTACTTAACTGCTCTGAGCCTCGGTTTTTCTCACCTGTAACCTGGGGATAATGAAACTTATTTCCAGGACAGTTACCAAGTTAAAATCAGTATCCCACCCCTACCAGGCCCTCAAAAAACAACAGCTGTTAATATTATAAGGAACATATCGTGTAATAATCTTAAAGAAGATGATGCAGGAAGCGTCATTACCTTTTTACATGAGGCAGACCTCTACTTTCATTACTGAACCATTATTTCTGAAAATGAATGAATCCTGGTTTTATGATAATGGCTAATTATCATTAAAGAAGAAAATATTGAAATATGAAGTCACAGCAGATAATAGTTCAGGTAGTTCCACATTCACTATTATTTATTAAGAATTATTATTTTGGTTCTACAATGTGGTAGTTTTACTGTAAGGCAGATTTAGATGATTTTGATCAATGTTGGGGCTTTGCTTGGATGTTTGTGTACTCTTAATCTAGAATTTTCACTGTATTGTCTTTTCTGCAATTTCCCTTATCTGTCTCCTTTCCTTTTTTCTGCAAATAGTAGCAACATTGGGGGGTGCATGTTATTGCGGTTTGGTTTTTAACTTTATTCTTAGATTTTTTCTTTTGGGAAGAGAGTCCATCACATGCTTCTGGGAAGGCTAAAGCACTCGAGACTAGGTTGGACAACACTCCTGGAAGCAGAATGGATCTTTGAAAAAGAAAGATAAAAAATGTGTTTCTTTTAGGGGCTGTTTTTGACACTGTTGATACACAGTTTCATTGAAAATACCATGGCTGGGAGCATGATTCCACTTTGAAAGGAGAATGCTATTCTGTTACCAGAGGCTGTGAGTCATTGTTCTCAGAGCAGATGCTTCCTGGAATGTGAGGACTTAGGATCAAGACATTTCTCCCTTCTTGTTTTCACATCCTATGCTTTATCTGACTTCTCCGGTTGTAACTATATGTAGATAAAAGAGAACTTCTAAATCAATGGGGCCTGGATCTTGCTAGGATTCATTTTTATTCATTAAAATTTTTTATTTATTGATATTTGAGAGAGTGGGGGGAGGAGAGATAGAGAGAGAGAACGAAAGAAAGAGAGAAAGGAGCATCAGTTTGTTGTTCCATTTATTTAGGCATTCGTTGATTGATTCTTGTATGTGTCTTGACCAGGGATGGAACCCGCAACCTTGGCGTATAGGAACAATGCTCTAACCAACTGAGCTACCCAGCCAGAGCTCATTATTATTCCTAATTTAACCACATTCCATTTTAAACCACATAAATACAAACAAGTAAATACATTTTAGGTCTGATTATTTCATCACTTTTTATGAAGACCTCCAAGAAAAGGTTGATTTTAATAAAGCTTCATCTTCTAGCACAGCTGGGTAAGGATGGGGACTGTTTCTAAGTGGCTGTTTCTAGCAGTACTAGTCTTCTTGGAAATTTAGGAGACAGGGAAGTGTTCACCATAATCAGAATGCATTTCTAGCTTAATTTTTGTCAGAAAAAGTAATAGCTAAAGGATTTGAATTGTAGAATATACCTTAATAAATGCAAAAAGTATGGCTTGTTCTCAAGGAAGAGTTCATTTGTTTGAAGATATGGGGAAAATTCTGTTTGCATTTATGTCCTTGAGGCCAGCAGCATCGATTGCATTGTAGTTAATTTACTCATTTGTAACATATCCTACATTTATTAGGGATCATTTATATTTTTCTGAACCATAGCCCTTTAGAAAAAGTGTTTCTGCTAAATTCTGTGCAGTTGTCTAAAGGTGTATTAATGTCTTTTCAGTGGTGAGATTCAGACATTCAAATGTACTGGTCATTATTGCCGCCACCACCATCATCACACCGTCATTACCAGTCTCACCGTCAATGTCTCTTTGGTGGGTAGAACTAGCTAGGTCCGTAATCTTATCATCCATTGTATTAAAGAGTAGGACATCTCCTGGTGAGTGCCTGCTGCTTTGGAGGCACCATTTATTCGTAGTGCCAAGATCACTTCCATCTTCCTACGGAGGTATTGGGGTGAGACCTACTCTCTGAGTGTGCCTATATTCTTTAATAGTGTGCTTTTTCTCTTTGCACTATAATCTTGTAGAGTTAGTGGGGCATTTACTTTCTATTTTTTTAAGAATTAAAAATTCTTCTTTGTCCTCTATGGTTTTCTATCTTTTCCACATTGACTATACGATATGTTATTTTCCATCTGGATCAAGTAAGGTGGGGAAATCAATAGTTCTTAAATTGGGATATTAGCCGAAAACTTCAAAAAAAATCATTCATTACCGGTGGGAACAAAGCTCCTGATCATATGTTTCATAACTTGTAGCTCAACATCAGCCCCATGGTGTTTATGAAAGTAGATTAATGAGTGTGGTGCGTGGGCAGGTCTCCCAGGGCAGGTTTGCACAGGCAGCTTTGCTAGCAGAGCTCAGTCTGAACTTGCAGTTATGTGAAAATTACTAAAGGGTGCGGGCTCTCCATTCACATGTCTTTGCTGTTGTGTGTGGTATGTATAAATAGGTAGGTGGTGCCTGAGGATGAAGGACCATAGTGTAGTAACTGTGATGGACTTGGTCTCTGAGGCCAGTCTACCTGAATGGGCCTCATTTGTGGTTGTGTGGCTGTGGACGGTCATGATCTCAACAGCCTTCAGTTTTATTATCTGAAGAATGGTGGTTTCTGCCTTTTACAATTATGTACCTATTGTGAGAATTAAGTGAGCTAACATGTTTAAAGCACTTAACACATGGGTATTATTCAGGAAAATGATAGCTGTTGTTATTAGACGAGAATTGCAACAATCATGTCAGAGGCAATTATTAATCACCTATTGGGATGATCTCGAACTCTATAAAGGACACATCACTAGAAGAGAATGGAAAAGAATTTAACGTGTTAATTATTGAGTTCCTCATAGTGCAAGGGATTTTCTGCACCATATTTAACTTCAATAACCCTATGAAAAAGGCACTACACTGACACTAAGAGAGAGCAATGAATTTTCTTGACTTAACACATTAGCAAATGATAAAGCTTGAATTTGAATTTGGTTCTGTTGTTTCTGAATTTGAAGGTTTTCTACTGCCTGGAAAAGCATGAAATAGTTTTCATTTGCTTTATTTTGGAATATCAATGCAAAGTTGTATCAGTCATTTTCTTCTGAAATCATCTTCAGCCCTGGATGGTGTGGCTCAGTGGATTGAGTGCCAGCCTGTGAACCAAAAGGTTGCTGGTTCAATTCCCAGTCAGGGCACATGCCGGGGTTGTGGGCCAAGTCCCTGGTTTGGGGCATGTGAGAGGTAACCGATCAGCATTTCTCTCACACATCGATGTTTCTCTCCCTCTTTTTCTCCTTCCTGACCCCACTATCTAAAGAATAAATAAAAACCTTTAAAAATATATTTTTAAAAATCACAAAATTATTTTCGTGTTTGCTGGTGGGAGTTTAGTCCTGGATCTAATGAAACATAATCTGGAAGAAGAATCTCAAGAGTCAGTGCTAGCTCTCCTTCTAACTTACTGTGAGCTTCATAGAATTTTGGAGCTAAACAGGACCTCAGAGATAAGCCGATTTGATCTCCTAATTTATGGCTGAGGAGGTTGAGGTTTGGTGTTTGGTGAGTTGCCTAAGGTGAAATCACTTGTTGGTGGAAACAGATTGCAGGTCTCCAAATTTGCAGTCCAATACCATTTCCATTATACTCTGGTAAACTTTCATAACACACAGAGAACTATGTATAAGACCAGGGATATATTTACAAATGTTGGGTTTCCTTAAAAAAATATTTATTTATTTATTGTTTTTAGAGAGGGGAAGGAAAGGAGAAAGAGAGGGAAACATCAATATGTGGTTCTGCAACCCAGGCATGTGCCCTGACAGGGAATTGAACCAGTGATCCTTTGGTTTGCTGTCTGGCTCTCAATCCACTGAGTCACAACAGCCAGGGCATGGTTTTTTTTTTTTTTTTTTTTTTGTGGATGCGGAAGGAAATAAGGCTAACTAAGGAGTTTTAAAATGCTTACCTGCAGTTTTGTGCGAGTTTCTTATTTCAGCTCAAGGTGGAGTTGCTCGTTAAGGACTAATGGCCCTGCACTGGGGCAAGGGTAGGGGTAAGGCTGGGAGCCTCATAGATCTTTCTCAAATTAATTTCTGTGGCTGTGTTTCTCAAAGTTCAAGTAGTACTTATTAAAAAAAATACAGCTTTGTGGCTACCTCCTGAAGGCAAGGGTAAGGTCTAGGAATCTAAACTTTGTTTTAAGCAATCACCACAGGTGATTCTTAGACACTTTAAACTGAGGACAACTGCCCTTTAGTATCCAAGGAATTGTTCTTGATCCAGGACCAGAAACCCTGAGTGAGAGGCATGTCTTTGCAAGTTGATGATGATTCACCGCAGCTGAGAGAAGGCCCCCTGCCAGACTTCCATAGTTGCCTTTCAAGCAGCCCCCCACCCTCAGCATTGTTGTTAATTTTAACCTGGGGAGAGCCTTGGGTTTGATTATGAATCAGTGACTGAGCGAAGTTGCAAGTGAACATACTGGTTCTTTAAAGTCCAAGATAAATGTTTGCAGTAAACGTTTTGCAGCTTCTCTTCTAACACGTAATGAGTCACTGTTCCAGTGACTCACTGAGGGTTGTGGTGGAAATAGAAATCAGATTCTAAGAATTTGGGCTGAGTGGCTGTTTGATCCTTTGTGTGACTGATTTTCAACCTTTTTCATCTCATGCACACATAAGCTAATTACGAAAATTCTGTGGCACACTAAAAAGATATTTTTTTGCCAGTTTGACCAAAAAATAGGTATAATTTTGATTTGTTCATACTGGATGGCTGTTGTTGTGTTGGCTGTTGTCATTTTTTTAATTTGACAATTTAAGGAAAAAGAGGTCAGTGCCCCTGACTACATAGGTATTGTGTGTTTTAAAAATTCTTGCAGCATACTGGTTGAAAATCGCTGCTTTGTTTTTAAGAGGGCTTTGCAATGCTGAAACTAGTTGTTTCCCCAGTGACATTTCTCCCCATTCATTTATTATTTGCTCTGTGTGAAACGTGAATAAATGAGGGGTGGGGAATAAGAGGAAGGAAGGCATCAGAGGAAGTTTAGAGATTTTGGAAGGATAACGTAATAAAAGTGCAGAAGGCTGGAGAGTTTTTATTTTTGTTTGTATAAAAAATTCAATGTGGTTTGTAAATAGTACTTATTATGCGTAACTCTGTACATGGTACTGTTTTATCTTTTACATCCATAGCTATACAAATATCCATTCATAAATGTTCTGCCTCTGCTGACATATTGGCATTTTAGTGGAAACAGTTACTTCTCATACTAGAGAAGGGAAGCGTGTGCCGGAGGATAGAGGCAGTGGCTAAGAGTGAGGCCGTGAGAAGGAGATAGAGGTTTGTGTGTGTGTGTGTTTCTGAACAGATTTGACATTCTGCTTTAGATGTAAGTTTGAGACATTCAGATGGAGATGTTCAGCAGGTAGTTTTGAAACTGTAGGGAGGGAGAGAGTTTAAGGCATTGTTTTCAAAGAGGCAGGCAGTATTTGAAGTCTCCGTGGGAATGCATGAGAGGCACAAGAGAGACGATGCTTCTGCAAAGAACAAGACTAACGACAGAGCCTGGGAGGAAGAGGAGAACTCAATGAAACGGATGGACACTGAGCAGCTGGAGACAGGGATGGACTGAGATGGGGAGATGTCTCAGAAACCAAGGGAGTTACAGAGGTTTTCATAGTTCCAAGAGCCCCAGAAGGTCAGAGAAGAGAAGGGCAAAGGAAGGGGCACTGGTGATCCTCAAGTGAATAGTTTTAAGTTGAGAGGAAAAGCCAAGTTTTAAGTGATAGGTGGGTAGTGTGAAAATATAATCAGAAAGTGTAGATCACTCTGCAGAAGTTTGACAGTGGAAAGGAGAGAGGTCTGTTAAAAGGCCCAGTGAGAGGTAAAGTTGATGCAAAAGGGAGGGGTGGGTAATTTATGGTAAGAGGTGGTGAGATTGGGACCAAGAGCTCAGGTGAGTAGATTGTTCTTTAAAAAAGTGTACTTTTTCTTTGATGTAAGAAAGAAATAGAAGAGGGTGAGTAAGGAAAGAAATATTTTGAGATATGAACTCGAGATAAAGAGACTAAAATGGAAATATGGTTTTAGGAAAACTTTGCCATAGTGAATCTATCTGACTCTAACTTGTACAGGCTGGCCACTTCTTTACTGGAAGTGGGAGTAAACGTTAAAAGTAGTGGCCAGTTGGAGAGAGTAGCACACACTGGACATGTTTCCTGGTGGTGCCCTAACCTGGGTCCCTGTGGGACTGTGGGATGTTGGAATGCGAAGGCAATACTTACATTGGTATAGGGGGAAGGAGGGCATAAGAGAGAAGAGAAAGGGTCTGTTTATGGTGGCATTGTGGGGCAGAAAAAGTGATTTTCCTTCTTGTCTTTCTAAATTCTTCTGGCTGGACTAATGATCAGATTGAGGTGAGACAGATTCACAGGAGAAGGATGAGTGCTCACAGGGCTACGTGGGGGCGGGAGGTGGTAATAACATGGATAAGGGAGAAAAGATGGGCGAGTGGATGTGTTCAAATACTAACACCAGCGTACACTAAGCTACAGAGGAGGCACAGGGAGAGATTATGAGATTTTGTTTGGAATAACATTTCAGAAGAAATAGCAGGGTCTGTCCTGTATAGTTTGACAGACACAGTGGATCCGAATGGGGGCTAGGTGGGCACACTGGAATTGAACCCTTAGTACTACCTGTGTGGCCTTGGAGCAAGTCACTTCATCTCATTTGGTCTCAGCTTTTTAAAAAAATTTCTATAATAGTAGTAATAATAGTACCTACCTCAGGATTGTTGTGAGAATTAAATGAGACAGTGCTTTAAAACTGCACTGTCCAACAGGGTGGCCACTAGCCACAGGTGTTTAGTTTTTGAACACTTTGAAATATGGCTCGTACAATTTGAGATGGACTGTGCATGTAAAATACACACTGGATTTTGAATACTTAGTACCAAAAATGCATTGAAACTCATTTTTTATAATGATTATATGGTCAGTGGTTAGATTTTAGATATATTGGGTTAAATAAATATGTTATTAAAATAATTTCACCCATTTCTTTTTCCCTCTTTTTAGTGTACTGCCTTACATCATTCATCATAGTGCCTGGCCCATGATAAACACTCAGGAGTGTCAGTGATGTTGTGCTTCACGTTTCTCAGTGTTATGTATTAGTCAGTACCGATGCCTCCCTCAACCCTGTGGTGTGTGGCCAGGTCTCTGTGTTGATGGCTGTTTGACTCTGACTTGGGTGGGCCTTCAGTCTCATTCTGTATCCCTTGGGGAAGGAAGAAGTCTCCCTGAAAAGTCAGCCATCTGTGCAAAGAGCCCAATGGTAAACACCATAGGTTTGAGTGGCCTTATGGTTTTGCGGCAGCTGGTCAGCTCTGCCTTTGTGGTGCGTGTAGCCATCCATAGTGCACTGTGGATGAGTGTGCATGTGTACCATCAGATCTTTATTTATGGAACTTGAATTCAGAGTTCATCTAATTTCCACGTGTCACAAAATATTGTTCTTTTTATTTCTTGACCTATTGTCAATGTAAGACATGTTCAGACCTGTAGAGCGTTTTTGTGAGTTTATTTGAGCCAAACTGATGACCATTGCTGGGAAGCAAAACCTTAACGGATTGAGAAAATGCTCTGGAAAATGGCAGTATTACCACTTAGGTTTCTTTACATCCTCGCTCAAAGATATTTTTTTTCACTGCTTTTTTAGAGCCCTGGCTGGTGTGGCTCAGTTCATTGGCCGCAAAGTGAAAGGTTACCAGTTCGGTTCCTGGTCAGGGCGCATGCCTGGATTGCTGGCCAGGTCCCCAGTTTTGGGTGTGCGAGAGACAACCAATCGATGTTTCTTTTGCACATCGATGTTTCTCTCCCTCTCTTTCTCTCTCCATTTCCCTCTCTCTAAAATAAATAAATAAAATCTTTAAAAAAAGAAAGAAAGAGAGGGAAGGGCAGAGACAGAGAAACATTGATGTGAGGGAGAAACATCAATTGGTTGCCTCTCAGTAGGCTCTTTTAACCACACCGTAGACATGTGCCCTGACTGAGAATCAGACCCATGACCTTTTGGTTTACGGGATGATGCTCCAACCAGCTGAGCCACACCAGCCAGGGCTACCACTTATTTTATATGTTAGAGTCAAAGGGAATGATGTAAGGAGGTTACATGAGGCTCATTAGGTGATATATTAGGAAGGTGGGAGAGAGCAAAGCAGGGAAATCTCTGGGACTAGATAAAAAATGAAACAGATAGATGCATACTTCTTTTACATTTGTGAGTATAATAATTCATATGAGTTTATTTGAGCCAAACTGACAATAATTGCCAGGAAGCAAAATCTCAACAAATTGAGAAAATGCTCCAGAGAATGGCAGTTAAACAGGTGGTTGTGTGAAATTCATTGGTGATAGATTAGGGGGGTGGGAGAAAGTAAAGTGGGGAAATCTCTGGGTTGGATAAAGAGTAAAATTAAGAGACAAATACTTCTTTTGCATTGGTGGATATAGGATAGTTAACAATTCACATGTATAGCACATAGAGATGGTATGTGGGGGAACAAGATAACAACAAGGGATTCTGGTGGGAGATTGTGCCCCGAGGGGTCTGGGAAAAGGGATTACTCAAACATTCCAAAGGCATGCTATTTTAGATGCAAGAAGACAATTGACAGGCTCAGTTAAGGTAAAGAATGTCAAGGAAAATACCCGCCTAGGACAGGACTACCTGCCATGGTTTGCTTTTAGCTAAGAAATTTTAATTTTAGACCATCCTACTGAAACCAGAAAAGCTGGCATTTATGCCACCTGTCACTACCAGAACCAATAAGTAGAAACAAAGATTGAGTCTTTGTGGGCACTTTATTTACATACCAGTGATCTGAGAAGATTGAAGGTTGTGCACCCTCAAAATTTGTCTTAATATCTCATTTCAAGTGTACCTTTTTATAAGGAGAAGAAAGGGTAAGTAAGGGGTTTGGGGAAAAGGTTAACTGTCTAAGAGTTGCAGCCTGGCATCAATTGGCCTAGTACACCTTTATCTGTTGATCAACAATTCTTTATCTGCATCAGGAGCGTTCCCTCTCTAGAGCACAGTGGCTCGGAGACCATCTCCATCACTCACAGACCTCCTGGGGCACAGAGGTTGACTTCCTTGTCATCTCCTGGAGTCATGTATTCCAGTTCCTGGAATAATAGCTTTCCACATGCATTAATCACTTAAGCCTATCAACTAAGGCTGATTTTTTTTTAACACTTGAGTTCCCTTAACACTGTGTAGTTACTTCAGCCTCTGAGTTTGTAAGGCTGCCATGCAAGCTTCCCCTGAACTTGTCAGGTTTAGTGTGTGGCTCTTTTTCATCCACAACAGTATATTATTGAATAGCAGAGAGCTGCCAGAAATAATTAAACAGTAAATACTAAGTTGGTATATATTATGTAGAAAGTCTTTTTTTTTCATAGAGGATATTTCTGGACCTAGTGGATTTCTAGTTACATAGTACTCCTTCCTTTCAATGTTCTTCCACAGAGCTATTTTGTGAGCACAGATGTCAGAAGAGGCAGCATATGGTGTTACAGAGTGTTTAAAAAGTTAAGGAAAGGTTAGTTTTTGTGTATGCTATTTATACAATTTAAAAATAGCATCAACTCTATTTGTAAATCAAAAGGCCACCACTCAGGCTTGTGCCAAGTGAGAAGCCTGAACACAAGGTTTCTTCTGAGTGGTTTAGCAGTGCTGGGAAGAGAAAGCATCTGAAGGGTGTTAAGACTGACTTTCTCTGGTTATACACAAAAATGATAGGATTTTACAAAGTTACGTACAGTAAGGTCAAAAAGGACTTTACATAACAGACTATATCTTTGCTCAGTGATTTAAAAGAGTGCCACACAGGGTTTCATGAGGTGCTGACTATTTCCCATGTCTGACTGGAATCTTGCCAAAAGAGAAAAAAAGTTCACAACAACTTGTAAATACCGCGTATTTCATCCTTAGCCTAGCAACAGGAGAGAAAGACATTACTATTCCTCATCTACACTCCTACCACACCACCCTCAGTTTTATGTTTTGGTGGTATAAATTTTTGCTAGAATGTTAGGACTTTCAAATAAAACTTAATAAGTGCCTAGGAGATTCCAGCCTGCATTTGTAAATTTAGAGGAAAGAAAGTAGAAAAATATGTCAAGTACTCAGAGTTGACCCTTTAACAAGGACACATGAGACCAGTGTGTGGACCTTAAATCAGATCACCCAACCTTGAGTCACTCTCTGAATTGAGCAAGAATCAGCTTTTGGAGACAGCTTCTGTTTCTGGCTGTGTCTTTCCTGGGTCTGTGAAAGGACATGGTTCATGTGTCAGAGCAGTGGGATCCAGGCATGTGTCGACCCCATTCCAATTTCTTAACAAAAATTTGTCAAAGGTTTGACTCTAGTAAGAGCTACATTAAAGGAGGGGCAGAGATGTGGAACAGACTGCTCCCATATCCATGTGTGCTGGATAAAGATTCAGGAGGGATATCTTGGAGTGAGGAATCCCAGACCCACAACAGGCCCCCCAACCCAGGGTTCCAGTGCCAGGAACATAAGTCCCCATAACTTCTGGCTGCAAAAACCAGCAAAGATTGAGTCAGTGGAAGAAACTTCTGGAGTCCCAAGCAGTTCTCCTTAAAGAACCCAAACATGGACTTATTCAGACTCACTCCCTCTGTGCTGCAGCACCAGGGTAGCTGCTTGAAAGGCACCAATGGCACACAGGGAGAAACTGAAGTGTCTGGCATCAAGGCAGGAGCTGGGGGACAGATTTCTCACAGACAGAAAAGTGGGCAGAGGCCATTGTCCTTTTGCTGAGCCCTCCCCCCACAGAGCCACAAAGTAGGCAGGCAGGTGCCATCTCTGAGAGTCCATCAACCTGGTTCATACTGTTTACCCCACCCTGGAGATCATCTGAGGCTTCATCCCACCAGGCTTAAGGGCCCATCCAAACTATTAACCTTTACTTTTCTATGTGAATGGCTGGTCTTGGCTCATGCTTCACAACTTCCTACATCCTGTCAAACAAGCAACAGCTAGCCTCAGTGGCCCCCCAGACCCCATACCTCTTGCTAAGTGGTCCCAAGTGTGGCACTAGCAGCAGCCAGCCTAGATTCACAGCTTGGCTTTGCCTGGGAATCTCTAAATGCTGTGCAAGTAGCAGCCATCTCATATTGCTTTATAACTCATGTAGGGTGGCCCTGGAGAGAATACAGGTGGGGGATGACATTGGTCTGTACTACCTGGGAAACCCTGGAGTCTGAGCACTCAGTGGAAAGCTGCAGACCACAGTGGAGCACCACCATCCTGCACCTGCACAGCTGATCCTCCACAGAGGGCGGAGGCTGATGGTCACAGTCAGTTCTTGCAGCTGACTGGCCTGGGTAAATACCTCCTATAACCTGCCTACAGCAGTCAGGGTTCAACTACAACAGGAGGGTGTGCTCAGCCCATACAAAGGGTATACCTCACGTGTGCCAGCTTGGATGACAGGGGAGGCTATGCCACTGGACCCTACAGGATACCTGCTATTTTAGGCCATGCTATGGAGACAGGGAATCACAGCAGCTCTACCTAATATATAGAAACAAACACAGGAAGGCCAAAATGAGGAGACCAAGAAACATGGCCCAAATAAAAGGACAGATTAAAACTCCAGAAAAAGATCTAAACAAAAGAGAGATAAGCAACCTATCAGATGTGGAGTTCAAAACACTGGTTATAAGGATGCTCAAGGAACTTAGTGAGGACCTCAAGACAATAAAAAAAATCTAGTCAGAAATGAGGGATACACTAATTGAAATAAAGAACAATTTACAGGGAAACAACAGTAGAGTGGATGAAGCCAAGAGTCAAATCAATGATTTGGAACATAAGGAAGCAAAAAACAAATAACTAGAACAACAAGATGAAAAGAGAGTTCAAAAAAATATGAAGATAGTGTGAGCAGCCTCTGAGACAACTTCAAGAGGTCCAATATTCTAGAGGTGCCAGAAAGAAAATAGAAAGAGCAAGAAATTGGAACTCTATTTGAAAAAATAGTGAAAAAAACTTCCCTAATTTGGTGAAGGAAATAGAAAAGCAAGTCCAGGAAGCACAGAGAGTCCTAAACAAGATGGTTGCAAAGAGGCCCACTCCAGACACATCATAATTAAAATGCCAAAGTTTAAACATAACGAGAGAATCTCAAAAGCAGCAAAAGAATAATAGTTACCTACAGGGGAGTTCCCATAAGACTGTCAGCTGATTTCTCAAAAGAAACTTTGCAGGCTAGAAGGGATGGGCAAGAAATATTCAAAGTCATGAAAAGCAGGGCCCTACAGCCAAGATTGCCCCACTCAGCAAAGCTATCATTTAGAATCAAAGGGCAGATAAAGAGCTTCCCAGACAAGAAAAAACTAAAGGAGCTCATCAGCACCAAACCATTATTCAATGAAATGTTAAAGGGACTTATTTGAGAAAAAGAAGAGCAAAGCTATGAACAATTATATGTCAATAAATACATATCTATCAACAATTGAATCTAAAAAACAAACTAAGCAAACAAGAAAAACAGAGACAGAATCATAGATACAGAGAGGGTTTTGATGGTTGCCAGATGGTAGGGAGGCATGGGGGACAATGGTAGAAGAGGTGAGGCAATTAAAAAGTACAAATAGGTAGTTACAGAACAGCCATGAGGATTTAAAGTACAGTATAGAAGATGGAGTAGTCAAAAAACTTATATGCATGACCCATGGACATGAACACTGGTGTGGGATGGCCTGAGGGAGTAGGGGGTGCTGGGTGAAGGGTAGCAAAGGGGGAAAAATTGGGACAACAATATAACATAATCAATAAAATATAATTTTGAAAAGATAGAAAAAAATCTTCAAAAAAAAAAGAGCTACATTAAAAAAAAGTTCTACGAGTGGGATCTTCTGCACTTCAAATTTGGGTAGATGTTTTTGGATTGCTAAAAAGCTATTTTAATTGGATTGTAGATTCACAGCTGTTTTTTACTTTGTCCTTGCTCCTTGTCACTTAAACAAATTATGACCCCCTGAACTCCCCCTTTTAGTCTTTGTAAGTTTGCCAGTGGTGGGAGGTAGGCAGTGTGTCAGGCCACGATAGAAAGGAAGCATATTGTTTCCTCAGTCACCAGGCTGACAAAAGAGCCAGCCCAATGGTTTACCCTAAAGTAATGAAAACTGAGTAACTTGCAGTCATTGAGGGAGCAGGTTTGTTGGGGCTCAGCTCGCTGCAGTTTAATTTTTTTTTGGTTTTATTCCATTGCGGTGTATGCCTTGCTGTACTACCCAGATACAATCCATGAGGGATGAAGGACTCATTGCCCCAGCCTCTGGGAGGGCTGCTCTCAGAGCCAGAGCCCTCTGGGGATTATATCAGCTAAAGGGAGTTGCCTTTTTCTGAGGGGCACCCCTCCTTGGGTCAGGATGAACCCCTCCTTGGGTGGAGGTTCAGCTAACTCAGGACAACTCCCAAGGGTCATTGCTGCTTATGAGCGCCCCTTGTGGATGCCTCTTGAGCCTGCAGTTGTCTCTCTCCCCATCCCTCTCCCTAGTCCTGTCTCCTTCCCTTCCCTTCCTCAGGTGTCCATCCTAAGGCACCCCCTCCAAAACCTTTTGCACTTTAATCACCACCTCAGAGTTGGAACTCAGCCTTAGATGTGGTTATTGTTTTACTCTGCTTTTAAGACAGATATTTCAGATCTTGAAATTAACTTAAAATGTATCATAACTGTGTAGTGTGAAGAACTGATGCGAGTTGGGAGCTCCTCTAGTTTTCATATATCCATTTCACAAGTTGTATAACATGAGGTATTTTAAAATTAATTTCACTGCTGCAGTGCTTATAGTATAACTCTAAGGGTTGTGGGAAACATTGGGGAGGAAGGAACTTTAGGTTCTGGTGATGACTGACAGAAAGTTGAGGTGAGAAAGGAATCTGAGGTGATTTGGAGCCTCTGTGACTGAGAGTGGGGATAGCTACGTACACCAGCAGGCTCTGTAGGCTGTGGAGCTTCTACAGTAATCAAAGGTAAGAATAAAAGAACAAAAGTACAACTGCTGTTTTTGGCCTGAGAGACAGCACAGAGTGATGGTCTAGAGGTGGGACCCAGGCTGTGGGGCTTAGAATCTGGGCTCCCTTCTTTTCTGTGTGAAGGGCAAGCCACTTAATGTCACTGTGACAGGGTTCTCATTTGTCAATTAAGGATAATTCTACTTAATAAGATCATGGTGAGGATTAAACCAGTCAATACATGTAATGGTTGTAGAACACTCTAAGTAGTATCTATATTGTTGTTGTATTCACAAAATTAAAAGTCTTATACACAGAGCTGTTGGTTGCTTTATTGTGTCTGAGCAGCGCCCTAAGTTTTCCACCCCCTAGATCAATGCTGTCCAGTGTAATGTAATCTTTCTAGTAACCACATTAAAAAAGTATTTTTACTTTTGAAATTAATCTTACTAATATATTTATTTCACCCAATAATTTATGAATATTGTTAGTTCAACATGTAACTACAGAAATTATTGAGCTACTTTACACTCTTTTTTGTTGTTTTAAGCCTTGGAAAATGGGGCATATTTTACATGTGCAGTGTATTTCAGCTGCTCGATAGTCCCGTGTGGCTAGAGGCTACTGTAATGGACTGTGCAGCTTTAGAGGTTTGTTAGCTAACCTTTTTTAAAGAAAAAAATCGTAAGTGTTCCAGGTATCTGTTACTGCGAGTGAACCTACTCCAAAACTTAGTGGCTTAAAACAACAGTGGTTCATTATTTCTCGCTAGTCTCACTCCCCCAGTCTGTGCACACAAGATGGATGATTATTGGCTGAATCATTTATTACCATGATGATTGTGACATTTTCTAATTCCATGGTTCATTTTACATTTATTAGCTGGAATTCTATGGTAAAGAAGAACTCTTTCTTCTCCCTTAGTTAGTCATCTACTTAATTACATAGCAGTATAAACTCACAGACTCTTGTTTTTTCAGTAGGTTGTAATCCATTATTTGTTTGAATGCTCAAGTCGCCTGACCATTATATATCTATGTAGATACAGTCATATATGTACATGGTT
>PVIA01014033.1:0-11403 GCA_004024845.1 Tonatia bakeri
GGAAGCTCAGAGAGTCCCAAAGAGGTTGGACCCAAGGAGGAACACGCCAAGGCACATCATAATTACATTAGCTAAGGTAAAAATGAAGGAGAGAATTCTAGAAGCAGCAAGAGACAAGGAGACAGTAACCTACAAAGGAGTTCCCATCAGACTGTCAGCTGATTTCTCAAAAGAAACCTTACAGGCAAGAAGGGGCTGGCAAGAAGTATTCCAAGTCTTGAAAAGCAAGCACCTACATCGCAGATTGCTCTATCCAGCAAAGCTTTCATTTAGAATGGAAGGGCAGATAAAGTGCTTCTCGGACAAGGCCAAGTTAAAGGAGTTCATCATCACCAAGCCCTTACTATATGAAATGTTAAAGGGACTTACCTAAGAAAAAGAAGATTAAAAATATGAACAGTATAAAAAAAGTCATCAAATGGAGGGTTAGCAACAGGGAAGTAGGAGGAGGAGGGAGGGGGGAAAGATATAGAGAATAAGTAGCAAAGACATTAGGTAGAAAATAGGGGGAAGGTAAGAATAGTATGGGACATGTAGACACTAAAGAACTTAAGACACATGGACATGAACTAAAGGGGGGAATGTGGGTGGGAGGGGATGGGCAGGGTGATGGGGAGTGAAGGGGGAAAATGGGCCAACTGTAATAGCATAATCAATAAAATAAAGAATTAAAAAAGAAAAATCAAACAAACTTTCTGGGCAACCTAATACTAAGAACTTGCAAGATATAGCACATTATTCTGATGACATTCCAGAAATAAGATAGTGATAAAGAAAAGATATTTCCCTGATTGAAGCAAAAGATTATGCTGTTTCATTCTGTTTATTTTAATTATGATACCTGGGCACCTCCTCTTGTGCTCTTCATCAACTTTATGCTTTGAAGTAATTTGCTGATACCTTGCTGTTTTAAACCTTGGGGCAGAGGTGCTGTTGATCATCCTAGCAGTTCTTCATGGTCACCCAATTTTTGTTAACTTACAAGTCAGACAACAAAGTTTTTAAGTAATTGTTTTATGTTATGTGTAGTAATGATTACACTGTCTACAAGAAATTGAGGTTGTGATCGGTAATGGTCGAAACAGGTCTAGAATAGCAAGTTAAATACCTGCTGTTCTGGAGTTTGTTTTGGTTTTATCTTAGGAGAATTCCTGAATACAAGAGATGGCTGAATTGTAAAAGTCTGAGAGCTGTGTGTTTGTATAGATAAAGAATAAATCTAGCTAAGAATTTTAGCACTAACAAATTATATACTAAAAATCATTTTACAAATAAGGAAACCTTTCTCCCAAAAAACTTCCTAGGAAAGCCAGAAGTAAAACCTCTAGGTTCCTCATTTAGTACTTTTAATTATATTATATCCTAATCTTATTTGTATGTTTTCTTTGCAGTTGCTGTTTTTTTTCTGTGTATTTTACTTGAGGACTTTGCTGAATAGCTATTGGGACTTTATAGTTAATACTTTGGTTTGAAAATGACAAAATCCAGTTATTATTCATTTAGTTACTATTTAGTGAGTACCTTGTAGGTGTCAAAGAAACACCAATGAATAAATTACAATCTCTGCTATGAATAAGTTTTAAGTCTATTTAAAAAAACATGACTTCTGGCTGAATGACCAACCATGCATTCCAAAAGGTTCTTTTAAGCAACACATTTACATTTTTAAAGCATACATTCATTCATTCATTCATTCATTCATATATAGACAGAGAGGAAGTGGGGGAGAGAGGGAAACATCAGTGTGTAGTTGTACTCGTGTGCCATCTATTGGGGACCTAGCCTGCAACCCAAGGCATGTGCCCTGACTGGGAATCAAACCGGCAGCCCTTTGGTTCACAGGCTGGCGCACTCAATCCACTGAGCCATACCAGCCAGGGCCAGTTACATTCTTTACAAAACAGTTGAACCAGCAACAGTAGACATATTAGAATGTCGGAGCTGACACTAACAAATATGTCTTTGTCAGTGTATATGCCCATGTAATATGGGCAGTTAGACTGGAGAGGGAATAAAGTAGTCTTAAATCATAAATTCTTCCGGGCCTCCGATTTAGATTTTCTCTCAAGGAATATGTTTCCTGCTTAGACCACCAGGAATCCCACAGATTAAGACCAACAAATATATGCTTCCAGAGATCAAACACATTGAGAAACAAACCACCATGAGGGAGAATCAGCAGATTTAAACCTCCCCTACTCCCAGTAATGAGCTTCAGATATTAGAATCATCAGACAATGTAAAACAACCATGTAAGAAAGGTTAAATGAAATAAAATGAACAATGGGCAGATTTGGGAAAGAACCGATAGGAATCCTAGAAAGGAAAAAGAGATTAAGTTAGAAAATAGTTCTGAAGAAATCAGAATTTCAACCTAGAGGTTGACAAGTGAAGATTAGAATGAGAGGCCTTCTTACCATCAAATTAGAATCCTGGAGGAGAGAACTTCTGAGTTCTTTTGAAGCGGTAATGGCTGAGAACTCTAGAATTGATGAAAAACATGAATCTGTAGGTGTAGAAAGCACAACATAAACAAATTGAATAAATAAAAAAGAAATCCAAACCTGGTCATTGTAATGAAATTACAAAACAAAAAGTTTTCAAAAGCAGCCAAAGCACACCTACTTAGAATAACTGTAATTTCAAAACAAAACCAGAAAATAAACAGTGTTAGAAAAGATGGGGGGAAGTTTTCTACATTTCTGGTAGTTAATAAACTTCTGAATCCGTTTTACTCTGGGGCCTTAGCAATAAAAGGGATGGTGAGTCATGCTGGCTATAAAATAGATGAAATCCCTAATAGTGGCCTTTACAGAAGATATGTGAAACCTTTATTAATAAATTGTATTTGAGACTGTTGAACATAAATTCACAAATATTAATGCTTTCCTGCAATAAAGAATTTTGTACAAATCATAGATGTTAATAGAAAAATAATACTTTCCGAATTCAAATTAAAAACACCAAATTTCTCCTCTTTTAGAACTTAACATTACTCTAAATTTACTCTGGAAAAATAAGTGATAATATAACTAAGAAATGTTTTGAAATATAATTGTAATTATATTTCAAAGTAAGCTGTTTTGAAGATAATATAGTGTAAAAATGGATCATTGTAACAGAATTTACAGCCAAGAAAAGATCATTAAATACATGCTAGAGGAAGCACAGTAAGTCCGTGTAGAAAAGAGAAATGATACGGGAGCAATTAATAGGAAATCTGTTTAGAACTTGACTTTACATCCTATATCCCAATAGATTTTAAATGAATTATGCAACCAAATCTTAAGAAAATAAGTTACAATTTTAAATATCTTTGTTAGGACATTTTTGAAACATTCAGGGAAATCTGATTATAGAATAAATGTAGATGATACCGAAGAGTTATTGTTAATTTTTATTAAACATAGTAGTAGCATTATGGTTATATAACAAAATGTTAGGATTTTTTTAAAAGTAGGGGTAAAATGACATGATAGCTGGGATTTGCTTTACAATAATACTTCAGCCCTGGCCAGTATGGCTCAGTTGCTTGGAGCATCTTCCTGTACACCAAAAAGTTGTGGGTTTGGTTCCCTGTCAGGGCACACGTGAGTACCTAGGTTGCAGGTTGATTCCTGGTCTGGGAGTCTATGAGAGGCAGCCAATTGATGTTTCTCACATTGATATTGCCTGCCAATCCCCATCCTCTTTCTAAAAGCAATGAAAAAAAAAGTCTTTGGGTGAGAATTAACTTATTAATTAAATACTTCAACAGAGAAGAGTGGTAAGTGGAGAAAATGTGGCAAATCTTGATATTTTTTTGAATCCAGGCAATTCTACTTTTCAGTATATTTTAGATTTTTGATAGTACAACTTTTAAAAGAGAGGAAATGGTTAAATTGAGATTACAAATATAAATTGAAATGAGACAAACCATTACTGCAGAAGTGTGGTGAGCAGTATACTCATACTGGTGGTACAAATATAAATTGGTACAACCCCCTTAGAAAATACTCCACATTGTTAAAGAGAAAGAGAAATTTAGACCACAAGATACTCCATACAGCATTAATCGTAGTAACAGATCTAGAAACAACCTAATATCCAACAGTAGGCAGGTGGTAAATTTTGGAATAGTCACATGATAAAGTATTGTGCAGTCATTAAAAGTAATGTTTACAAAGATTAGAACATTGGGAAAAGCTTCTTTTGTTAAGTGAAGAGAATATAATACTGTTTTATATATGTGAGTATACATATATAACTATATGTAATAAATATATAAAATTGGTTTCAAATACAATACTAGTACCCATAAGGGAAAAAAGCTAGAATATAGTAATGCTGAAATTGGTATGCTGTAAATCTCCATTTGGTGAAAATGAGTGGAGTTTTTCTTTATACTTTTCATAATTTTTGCAGTGCTATATACATAAATTAATAGTATAATATATGTATGCTATATAGTATATATTATTTGTATGTAGTACTTATATAATATACTTAGATTATGCTGTTTTTAATATATGGAAGTTAAAACTATTGTAATATACTACAATTGCATACTATATACATAACAGTATGCTATAAGTACAATAAATACTACTATAAAATTACTGTGTATATTACTATATGTGTGTATATACTGTATTTTTGGACCATAAGACATACCTAGGTTTTAGAGGAGGAAAATAGGAAAAAAATTTTGAAGCAAAAAACATGTAAAATATTTAATAATATAAATAACTAATATTTCACCAATGTAAACAGAACTCAACAGCAGCATTAACAACCATTATTCCTCCCAAAATGGGTGGGGGGGGGTACATCTTATAGTCCAAAAAATATGTGTGTGTGTTTTGTAATGAGAAAGGATGTCAGCATTAGAAATAAGAGTAGAGCCTTCATTCTGGTTAATAAATCTCTAGAAAATAGAATTTTCTAGAAGTTTAATACAATTCTGTTTCTTATACATGCTGTTATTAGGCAAAAAGAAAAAAGTCCTCTGTCAACACATGGTATTATGGATTTGTGTTTGAAGTGGGCCATAAAGTTCACATAGCTCAGTTTTTTGTCATCAAACTCCCTATTGGGTTGGTGGTTTTGCTCGGGGAGAGGTTAAGTTTTTGTTTTGGGTTGGGTTTTTTTTCCATTTTGTCTTTTGACATATCTGCTAAGAATGTCAGAATGTTCTCAGTTCTCTAACAGATCTGGCAGAGTGAAATTTCCCTATAACTTAATGCCATAGTCCTTATTTTATCTCCTGGGACAACATAAAACCAGTTTGATTCCTTTCCTTTACAGCAGTGAATAACTTCCCTGCATTGTTTCCTATTTGTTCTACAGTTTCACATTAGATATGATTTTAATTTTTGCTTCTGGTAATTATCTGTCAAGCACTTTTATTTTAATACTTTTCTTGCCTTGAAGCAGAAGCCCATCTGTGAAGCGGAGTAAAGTGATACTTCTTACCTCTACCATTCTGGATATGTATTACTATAGTATTAAGTAATTGCTTTTTGGAAAACATATTACAGAATGTGATTGATTCATAATGTTTTCAGCAAAACCTTTAAGAAAAAACAAATTATATAGCATAGCTAAGCCTTGTCTTACTCTTCTTGTGCAATTGACTTTTTGGACCAGGTTCTTCATTATTAATTTTATCTTACTAGATTCAGTCTATCTTTTCAGATTCTAGTATGTCGGTGAGCACACTTAAGTAGCCCTCTCAACTTCATATCCATCAGAAAGTTTAGTGTGTTGTTTATAACATTATATGTGTCATTGATAAAAAAGTGTTGAATAAGAGTACTTAAGATTTTAGTCTTAGGCACTGTGCGGGGGAAAAGTTTTAAAATAAACATCAGCCCCAGCTGGTGTGTCTCAGTGGATTGCACACCGGCCTACAATCTGAAGGGTTGCCAGTTCGATTCCTGGTTGGGGCACATGCCTGGGTTGCGGGCCAGGTCCCCAGTTGGGCGCATGCAGAAGGCAACCACATATTGATGTTTCTCTCCCTCTCTTTCTCCATCCCTTCCTCTCTCTCTAAAATTAAATAAATAAAATCTTAAAAAAAAAATAAAAGACATTTGGAAAATAATTTTGTTGACAACTTTATTTCAGATTCATAGTTTGAGATATGTTAACATTGTTTTCTATCTCACTTTTTTTTTTCTCCTCAGGGATCCATCTGTCTCTAAGTCTATAGAACGAATCTTTAAAATCTGGGAAGATAGAAATGTTTACCCAGAAGAAATGATTATGGCTTTAAGAGAAGCTTTGAGTAAGTGTCTTTTCTCTCCTGAAAGAAAATTTTAGTCACTGTTCAGTCTTTAAAATTACATCTTTTTTATAGGCCTGGTCCTGTTGCCTAATAATGAAAAATAAAATTTTGGACGCAGCCTTGTTTGTTTAAAATTAAATACTTGTAAAAATTTGAATTAAAATTTAAGTAGAATTGGTTTTGGGGGTTGAATTTTGTTTTTATTGACTAAAGAAAGTCAAGCCTATGAAGTGACAATGGCCATCTGACTGTTCTTCATTTGCTTTACGTAGAGTGTTTAAACTGTTCACTTTTTGTGCTTAATAACTACTGCCTTGTCCTCTTACTGTTGGAGAATTTTTGGATAAGTTTTCAGTTTTCACTGTAACTATTTGATGTTAAGCATATATTGGCATTCTTTAGTCTCTACCTTGGTTTAGATTTATGGTAAGTTGTGTACCTGGTTGTTGTTTTTTTAAAGAAGTTATTATTTACTGCCTGTGTGTTAGATTCATGTAATTAAGCCATGGAATAGAAGCTGGTAATATCTGATAACATGACTGTTATTTGACTAGAAATTTGCTTTAAAAATAGCATCTTCTAAGAAGCTGTTAAATTCTTCCTTTCAGTGTGTCTACTGGTATTTTTAAGCTTCCTACCTGATTCTCAAGATGAGTAATTTCATTGACTATAGAAATCATGTTTATTTGACAGCTTCTTAGAGATCTAGCAGGTGTTTTACTTTTTTATTTTTTTATAAAAATGAAAGAAAAGGAAAGAAAGAAACAACACACAGTCTCGGATTGCCTTTTTTCATGCTACAACTTTGACACTGAAGTGGACAGACAGAACAGCTTCCCATAATGCCAGATTGCAAAAACTGAAATGTTTTCCAGGTACCACTTTCAAAACTCAGAAGCAGATGAAAGAAAATCTGAACAAACAACCGAATAAGCAGTGGAAGAAATCACAAAGTAAGGAACAAAATCTCAACTAATATAAAATTAACTCCTCTTTTTGGAGCAGAAGAAAATGTAGACCATTTGACATCGTACTTCGCATAAACCATGGGCAAGCCTGTGTTTTCCAGGCCTGGGAGGCTCTCAGTGACTTATACTAAACAAGCCATCATGGAGTTACTTCTTAAAAAAAAAACAAAACAAAAAAACAAAAAACTACTTTTAAACAAAGAAAATGCAGGAAGAGGGTTTAAATGAGTGAAGATTCAAGAGTAGTTGGGGGATTAAAAGAAGAAAATAAATACTTGATAGTGCCCAGGCTAACTCTCAGGTTCAAAGATAAATGAAGTTAGAGGCAGCTGGCATTAAGCAACAGAGCTGAAGAGGAGACTAGGCATTAAGAAGCATTTCTGTGGGAGCCATGAAATCCTTCAGATTTGGGGATACACTCTACCAGATTAGACATGGGCCTCAGATCCTGGCCAGAAGCTCATTCTCTAACAGGAGCTCCTGCTATGTTTATCATGTTTACCCAGCATGAGACCAAGGGAGTGGAATACTGCATGCGATAGGCTGCTGTGGGCCAAACTAAGGAATATTGAGAAAGACCTGAAGGTGTGGAGGGAACAAGGTAAAAGACAGTGAGAATTAGGAGGTGAATCAAGCCGCTTGGGATGGTTTTGCTCCAGCAAGCATTTGATTTCCATCATGATTAAGTGAGTCCTCTGACATCTTTTTGGGCATAAGTTGCATGCTTAGGAACAACAGGAGTCATCATTTCAGCCAAAATTCCACCACAGTGATAATGTACTTAGAACTTTCCTTGTCTGTTTTTTGCTGTGAACTGAGTCAGCAGAAAAAGAAATCCAGAGGTAAATACATAAGAATAGAGTTGATGTTTGTAAGTAATTTTCTTCAGCAGTGCTCAGGATTAATTGGATGTCCTGCTCCTGAACACTCTTAATTTGAAGTATTGAGATCCTCTTACACTCAGTCAGACTAGGAAGAAAGGTACTTCATGTATCTCAGTATCTCCAAATCAATAATTCTAGGACTTTAGGACTTAAAGAGCCTATTGGAGGTAAGTAGGTCAGTCCTGTCTAAATAATATGTTTTTATATTGACCATGCTTGGGAGTGCTTAAATTTCATATTCCACTATTTATTCTAGAAATTATTATTTAAGTGCATGTTTGACATAAGTGCAAAAGTATACCCTTAAATATAGAGCAAAAAATTTTTCTGATTATTAGTTAACTTTTTCTGCCTGTATTCTTAATCACCTTTTGTTTCATTCCAACAGCATCCACGAATCCAAAAGCGGCTCTCAAGTCTAAGATAGTCGCTGAATTTCGAGTAAGTTACAGAATATGTTGAACGTGCCAGAACATTCATCCTTTTGTGTTACAGTTTCACATATAGTCCATAATATTCCTTTTTATTCAGTTGTACATCAGTTATATTTTATATTTTAAGTTGTAAAGGAATCCAGATTGGGATCAGATTACTTGGAGTTTTATCTGTTTCTCTATTGGAAGAAATAACCTTCTTACAGAAAACCTGGGTGGGTGGGCTGGATTGGGAGTAAAGGGGAGAAAACTGTACTTGAACAATGATTAAAATAAAATTATAAAAAAAGAAAGAAAACCTACTACAGGCTTCATTCTATACTGAATTCTCCAGCCAAACTAGCATTTGCATAGAGTTGACATAGCAAGACTGTCTAATTAAAATTTTAAAATGATACGTGGAACTTTGTTTCATTCTGAGCCCTATATTCATAAATTAGCTTTGAATAACTAAGGGAAAGGATCGTTTAAAGTATAGGACTGAAAAAATGTTTTGACATGAGAATTGATACTGATATATCCCTGAATATGAGGAAATGGGAAAGGTTTTTCCGTCTTTGGGTTTTATTAGGTTTTAATGGGGAAAGTTAAGTAAGGCACTGATCTTGTAAATGAAATTTGACTCTGCTGTGTGTTCAGTCCCAGGCCCTCATTGAGGAGCTGCTGCTATATAAGCGCTCAGAAGATCAGATAGAATTGAAGGAAAAACAGCTGTCAACTATGCGAGTGGATGTGTGTAGCACAGAAACTCTCAAATGCCTGAAAGGTAATGTATACATCCTTTCAACTAGAGTAACTCAGATTTTCTTTCCAGATCCATCATTTTCAAGTGGAGAGACTGGCTTCGCCTGTAAAGAGAACTTTATGTTGTAGAGAGCAGTTGTGCCAGCTCTGGTTTCTAGTGATTTCATGCATATACATTTCATAAGTAAATTCCTGACACAAGTGTTATATGTCGATTGTATCTCAAGAAAACTAGAGAAAAAATAAGTTTAAAAAACCCAAAGAAATCAATTCTTTCATTTTCTTCATATCTAGTGCTTTCTTGCATAGTATTAGGTTATATATAGACATGTGTGTTTCACATGGGAGAGGAACAGGTTTGGGTGTGGTCTTTAATAAGATCATTAAAGATCTTAAATCTGGTTAGGTTGTTTTCCTTACATTGTAAATTATAAGTAATAACAGTAATTTATTAGAATATAAATCTAATGAAGGTAGAAGTTACCTTTATTTGTTCACTGCTATATCCAGTATCCAGAGCAATGCTTGGTACATAATAAGCATTTGATAAATATTTTTGAAATAATGAGTAAATGGCTACTAGATATTCATTTTGGCATCTGCTTTAAATTTAACATGTTACCGAATTTAATCCTCACAGCATACTAAAAACCTCCATTTTGTACATGGGAAATCTGAGGCTTCATAAGGAGAGGAGTACCTTGCCCGAGTTACACAGCTGTTAAAAGACAAAACCAAAACTTGTATTCATTTCTAAATCCATATTCCAGTAGTCATGGGAAGTATACTTAGGAGAGCAAGTAACAGTTTGTGATCACATCACTATTGTTGCAAAAATAGTGAAGTGTGTGTACTCTTCTGATACGAAATTATCAGGGATCTTTAGATAGGAAAGACTTATAGTGCGATTCACAGAGAGATCACCTTATTTTTCTGAACCTTGGTTTTAAGTTAATGTTCTAAGTGAACAGAATCCAGCCTCATTCTGTTGTTCCTAAGTAGTGGTATGGCACCAAATTTGTGAAGAAAAGCAGTCAGTGAATTTTCTTTTAGTTGCATTTTCTCTCTTTTTTTTTAGCTTTTTTTTTTTTTTAGATATTTCTTTTCTTTTTTTTTTAAAGATTTTATTTATTTATTTTTAGAGAGGGAAGTGAAGGGGAGAGAGAGAGACAGAGACATCAGTGTGTGGTTGCTGGGGGCCGTGGCCTGCACCCCAGGCTGTGCCCTGACTGGGAATCAAACCTGCGAGGCTTTGGTTGCACTTTCTTTTGTTTACTATAATCACAGGTGTCTTCACGCTGCACTCGTGCTTTTAACTCTGGCAGATCTTTTTTTGTGATCTGGAGAAGGGTTTTTAAGGTTAAACTATGAGGCTAAGAATATTGCACACTAATGCAGCAAGAACAGATTCACAGATCATCTGGAGTCAGGTTTACTTCAAAAGATTAAATTGTTTACTTTTTCTTTTTTTATCCTGAAATGAATACTTCCTCTGTTATTTTAGATAAGACCGGTGGGAAGAAATTCTCCAAAGAATTTGAAGAGGCCAGTGCCAAGCTGGAGGAATTTGTGAATGGGTTAGATAAGCAGGTGAAAAATGGGCCCTCACTTACTGAAGCACTGGAAAACGCTGGAATTTTCTATGAAGCACAGTACAAAGAAGTAAAAGTGGTGGCCAATGTAAGTAGTAATTAAAGCTATCATATTGCTTGCTTACTATATGTCAGTGAGTGTTTTACATGTGCTGTCTAACTCTGTGAGGCTAAGCAGTATTATTTCCAGTTCACAAATGTGGAAGTTACTTTTGAAGAGGGTTAGCTGCCTTGTACCGGTATTGAGCTAGCAACTGTAGAGTCTAAATTAAGACCTGGGTCTTTGATGTTAAAGCTCACACATCCCTGATTTATGCTTTATGTCTTTGGATTTGAAAAGGGAGTATGTCAAGATACTGTTACAGGATATAAAATTAGGTTAAAATATATGTAGAAAACTAGATGGAGACATTCTGTTACTAAATTTCATGTAAATTGACTAAATTAAGGACTCTCTTTGTCCTTTGGAATGGGAAGTTGATAATTGGACATTTGTCTAATGGTTTCTGAAAC
>PVIA01014033.1:11503-29035 GCA_004024845.1 Tonatia bakeri
CCATAAGATGGCTTAGTTGTCTTTAATTTCATTCAAAACAATTTTGTTAGGTTGTATTGTGACAGCTGTCAAATCAGCATGCATTATAAAAAAAGTTATCAGCTGTGGCAGGTGTGGTTTAGTGGATTGAGCTCTGACCTGGGAACCAAAGGGTCATTGTCATTGCTTCAATTCCCAGTCAGGGCGCATGCCTGGGTTGCCAGCCAGGTCTCCAGTAGGAGGCATGCAAGAGGCAACCACGCATGATGTTTCTCTCCCTCTTTTTCTCCCTCCTTCCCCCCCTCTAAAAATAAATAAATAAAATCTTTTTCTTTTTTTAAAAAATATTTTATTCATTTATATTTAGAGAGAGGGGAGGAAAGAAGAAAGAGGGAGAGAAACATCAATTTGTGATTGCCTCTTGGCGCCCTCTGCTGGGGACCTTGGCCTACAACCCAGACATGTGCCCTTACTGGGAATTGAACCAGTGACCCCTTGGTTCACAGGCCAGTGCTCAATCCACTGAGCCATACCAGCCAGAGCAATAAGTAAAATCTTTTAAAAATATTACCAAATTTGGTGAATTTCTGTATAGCCATTTTAATACTGAAGATGGAAAAAATACGCAACATTTTTGGCATATTATGCTCTATTATTTCAAGAAAAAACAACTGAAATGAAATAAAAGATTTATACAGTGGATGGAAAAGGTACTGTGAATGATCGAACTTGTCAAAAGTGGTTTGTGACGTTTCGTGCTGGAGATTTCTCACTGGACAATACTCCACTGTTGGGTAGACCAGTTGAAGTTAATGGAAATCAAGACATTAATTGAGAACAGTCAACATTATACCATACAGGAGATAGATGACATACTCAGAATTTCCAAATCAATGAAGTTATTAGTGAAAATCAAAACTGTTTCTTTGTCTTTCATTTTATGGAAAAAAACTAAACAGATGTTTTTGTCCAACCCAATAGATTCCAATTAGTCTCACTTCCTAGAAGCAGTTCCTTTTAACTCATTTAGCTTTTTTTTTTTTTCTGGCATTTGCCTGCATATTTCTAAATACTGATAAGCCCATATTGTTCTTTTTTGGTTTATCCTATTTAAGAAACATCTTTTAACTTCTTGATGTGACAGATAAAGATTTAGCTTATATTTACCTTCTGTCCCCTTTCTCCTAATATAACTGTTTTAAATGTATTGATTACCTTTGTGAATTGAAGTACAATTGACCCTTAAGCACATGAGGGTTATGGGAATGGACCCCTACCCCCTGTACAGTCAGAAATCTGCACATAACTTTTGATTCCCCCTAAATGTAACTATTGTGCAGTCATCCCTCAGTATACACTGGGAATTGGTTCCAAGATTCCTGGCAGATACCAGATCTGCAGATCTCAGGTCTCTTATATAAGATGACACAGAACAGCACATATGGTCAGCCTTCCCCATCTGCAGATTGAAAATTCTGTTTTCGACCCATGGTTGGCTAAATCTGTGGATGCACAATCTAGGGGATACAGAGAACCCATAGACTCTCTGTATAATTTATTGAGGGGGGGGATCCATGTATAAGTGGATCTGTGCACTTCAAACTTCTCTGTTAAGGGTCAGCTGTACTATACTATTTTTTGACCACTAATTCTAGACTCCCCACTTTATAAAATGAGACTCCCCACTTTATAAAATGAGTTTATGAACATCCTTATCCTTTCTCATTAGTCTTTATTTATCTCTTCAGTTTCCCAGGTTCAGTGAACTCTTTATAGTATTGTCAAAATTGATAATATTTACATTCCATTCTATAATCATAATGGTCATCCTTGCTGTACAGTTTGGAAATTAATAAACAAAGCTTACATTATACCTATGTCAACATTGCTCACTTCAAGGTTTTATAGTAATTATGGTTATATTAGAGATGTTTGGGTTTTTCCTGGATTTTTTTTTCTTGCATTGTTTGCTTTCTCATTGCTTCCTTCCTCCCTCTGCCTTCTTTCTGTCACATCAGATATTCTGAATCTCCATTCCCCCCAGCGGTCTTTCTGCCTGAAATTCCATTCTGCTCCATCGTTAGGTGTCTAGAGCTCATCCTAGGACTATTCTTCTGCTGTTCTTAGGTCGGCCCTCTGTTTTCCGGATTCCTTGTCTTCTTCATATTCTCTGGTTTTGCTGGAGCACCCTCAATTAATTTCCAAAAAAAGGAGTTTGGTTGCAAGACATTTTCTGAGTCCTTACATCTTAAAATGTCTTTATTCTGTGTTCATATATACTTTGATAGTGACTGGTTGAAAAGCATTTTCCTTCACAGTTTATCAGACATTTCTCCTTTGTCTTTAGTATGTATTATATGAAGTCTTTGCAAGATCCTTTAAAGGTGACTGGTTTGGAGTTTGGGTTTGGCTTTTTTTTCTGTCTACAAGCTTTTTGGGACATTATCCATGATGTTTAAAATTTTTACAGTAATGTATCTACATATTTTTCATTTATTATGAGTTACTTGATATACTCTTTCAGTCTATAGATTGGTGTTTTTCAATTTGGGAGTAATTTCTCTCTCCCCATTTCCTTTATTTTCTCTTTCAGGACCTCCTAGATTGATACTTAATGTGTCCTATATTTTCTCAACCGTGATCTTTTTGTTCTCCCTTCTGGAAGATTTCACTTTTATCTTCCAGCTTCATCTTTTCATATTTTTATGTTTGAGTCATTTTAAATGTCTAAGAGTTCTCTTTGTTCTTTGTTCCTGTTTTTTTTTTTTTTTAGTAACCCTTTCTGATTTTACGCATACAATAATTAGTGTCTCTGAAGATATTAAAACATATTTTTCTTGAATTGTCTGTTTTTCTGGTAGAGTCTTTTGGTTGTTTTGTTTGTTTGTTTCCTCCTGGATGTCTTGGTCTTTCTCTTTTATGATTTTGACTTTCCTTAAAACTTGTATCTCTCTCTGTCCATTCATTTTTAAGGATGAAGTATGAAAAAATTGATTGAGGTACTCTGTCCATGGCTAGGGATTATCTACTCTTGGGTGACAAGCTGATCATTAGTTGGGACGGGAGGAGCTCTAAATGCCAGAAGGCTGGAATCTTTTTGCTGGGGTATTTTAACCCTGTAGAGAAGAACTCATTTTTTTTTTTTTGCCTGGGACATAGTACCTTGGCTGCTAAGTATGAAGGTTACAGAGGTGATAGTGAGTGTTTGGCATTCACGCTTTCAATTAATTGTCCTGATTCTGGCCCCACTACTCACTCCACCTTTTTATATTCATCGTTTTCTGGATCAAAGCTGCTCCGGGATTCTGCCAGATGAATCTCCTCTTCCAGATGTAGCTCCCCTTCTGTGTACTCCTGACCTCATTTTCCTCCACCCTGCCTCATCACTGCTCACTCTTCCATTCATGTTCTGTTGCCTAAAAATCTTAGAAACCTTTTTCTCAAGTATATTTCTTGTTGTTGGTTTATACCTTTATATTCCTTTACTTTCCATTTTATAGAAGTCTCAGGAGGGGGAAACCCTGAATGGGAACGATCATTTCATCATTTTGACCCCCCAAAAAATTTATAATTTTTGGATAACGACCTATACTCCGAGCCCCTTATTTATAGAGTCATTTAAAATCATTTAGTCTGCTTTGGATATATTCAAAAAATGACAAGCATTATTAAGCAAGCATTTACTGAACACTTATTCTGTGCCAAGCATTGTGTGATCCAGAGAAAAGAAACCCTGCTCTCATAGAACTCTTTTGATCTGAGAAGAAAGTACAATGAAATACATAACTGCAGTTCTGTGAGATAAATGCCATAGTAGACATAACCATTGGGTACTGTGAGAACGGATTGAATTGGTGCTGTTTCTAATTTGGCAGTGGGAGTGGAAGATAAGAGAAAATTTTTCCCAAAGGAGCTGAACTCTGCAATTGCAGTAATTAAATAAATGAAGCTCATAATCTCTGATGAACATTTTCAGAATCGTGGGAACATAAGAGAACGTGGCAGAACTGGCAGGCCTGAGAGCAGTTTCTGGTAACTGGGTCTGTGTGAGGAGGTGACAGGTAAAACTGGAGAGGTAGTCAGGAACAAAGTTCTGAAAGCAGTAGTAGGTAACTGTAGGGTTTTCATTTTTTTTAAGTTTATAATAAATTTTAATGATATGGGTTAATTTTATGATGAAATATTTGAAATATTGATGTAAAGAACAGAGTATAAAGTGTTAAGCCCACATATGTAGTATAAAGAAAAAGCATGTGACTTTTGCCCTGGCCAGTGGCTTAATTGGTTAGTCCGGCAACCCATGCACTAAAATGCAGTGGGTTCGATCCCCAGTCAGGGCACATACCTAGGTTGCACCTTTGATCCCTAGTCTGGGCGCCTGTGGGAGATAACCAATCAATGTTTCTTTCTCACATCCATGTTTCTGTCTCTCTCTCTCTCTCTCCCTATTCCTCTCTCTCATCTCAATAAACATATCATTGGTGAGGAAAGGGGGGAAATAGCACAAGACTTTTGTCTATAATGAGATTAGAAACTGAATATTAGAAAATGATTAACGTTTCAAAAAAGTACGAGTAGTAGTCATATTAATTTTTTTTACTTCACTATATGTGTTTTTTTAGAACTAACTTTTTTTTAAAGAACAGATCATAGGAAAGTGCGCTGGCTGGGTGGCTCAATGGTTGGAACATCGTCCCATATACCAATGATTGCAGGTTCAGTTCCTGGCTGGGGCACCTGAAGGAGACAGCCAGTTCATGTTTCTGTTTCTCTCGCTCTTGCTCTCCTCCCCCGCCCTCCAAATCAACATATTGTCGGGTGAGGATTTTAAAAAAGAGAAAAAATTGTTATAAAATTTTAGCAAACCTATCACTTTTGGGAACTAATGAACTTGTTTTCTCCCCACTATTTTATACGTTTTTTTTTTTGCCAATTTTCTGTATTTCCTACAGAAAAAAAAACTCTTCCAGGTGAACAAAAATCTTTGTTTTTTTTATACTTCAGACATAAGAGCTTTTAAAAAAATTCTAACACCCACTAATTATTAGTTAACTGAAACTTAACCTGTCAGTTTCCTTATCTATAAAATAAAAGGGTTAACATTTCTGCTTTCTGGCATTGTTATGAAAATTATGTAATAAAATGCTCTGCAGCAGTACATCTTCATAAGAAGGATATTTTTTGAATGACTAACTTTTTGGGAGAGCACTGACTTTGACTGGAATTAAATTAGTATGGTTTGTGGCTGAAAGGTGCCGTAATTGTTCTTATAGTTATAACTGGAGTTAACTCTTTAATAGGAAGTGTCCATTCCTTTTGGAAGACAAAGTATACCAATGCCAATGTCATTCTATGACTGGCAACATTAAAGAGAATGAGACAGAAGCAGAAATTTTGCTAGTCAGGGAGTCCTGATTTATTTAGTAGGACAATACAAGGTTAAGTACCAAAAAAGGATTTTAGTTTGCTAGTAGTGTGATCAAGTTTGCATTTCAGAAACAAGATAGCAGAATGGGAAATAAAAGAGTATTACAGGCAGGGAGATAAGTTATTTTCTCTTTGTCTGTAGTGTTCACTTGGTGGGCCTCAATGATGAGCCTAGGTGTGGTAGGTGTGGTCTTCATATTTGTATGGTTTGGAGTTTGGAGAACTATTTAAATTGATGGTATATTAGTTTATTGGGGCTACTATAACAAAGTGCCTCAAACTGGGTGACTTAAATAATAATTTATTGTTATACTTCTGGACACTAGAAGTCTAAAATCAAGGTGTCAACAGGGTTGATTCTTTCTTGGGCTGTGAGAGTGGGTCCTATTCCTGGCTTCTCTTTGACTGGTAGGTGGCTGATTTCTCCCTGTATCTCTTCACATTGTCTTTTCTCTGTGCATGTCTCTGTGTCTAGATTTTCCCATGGTATAAGGACATCATTCTAATGACCTCATTTCAATTTTATTACTTCTTTAAAAACTTGTTCTCCAAATAAGGCCACATCTTGAGGCTACAGGGTTAGGATATCAGCATATGATTTTGGGGAAACACAATTCAACCCTAAAAAAATGACTTAATGGTTTTCATAAATTTTAGGAAATTCTTGGCCGTAACATCTTCATGAATTGCTTCTATTCCATTCTTCTTTCCTCCTGGAACTCTATGAATACACACAGACAACACTTTATTTTCTTTTCTGTATTTTTCAGCCTCTTTATCTCTGCTTCCTTTTAGATATTTTCATTAATGTCTTCTAATTCATTCATTCATTATTTCTTCTTCTAAATCTTATCTATTAATTTTTATAGGTTAATTTTCAGTTCTAGAATTGCCATTTGATTCCTTTTTAGAACTCAATTTTCTAGTAAAATCCTTTTGATGTATTTTCTTCATCTTTGCTGTTCTTTTTTTTAAGATTTTATTTATTTATTTTTAGAGAGGGAAGGGACGGAGAAAGAAAGAGAGAGAGAAACATCAGTGTGCGGTTGCTGGGGGACATGGCCTGCAACCCAGGCATGTGCCCTGACTGGGAATTGAACCTGCGATGCCTGGTTCGCAGCCCATACTCAATCCACTGAGCTACACCAGCCAGGGCTTTTTTTTTTTTTTTTTTTTTTTTTTTTTTTTTTTTTTTTTTTTTTTTTTTTTTTTTTTTTTTTTAACAATCTCAAACTTAAAGAAATATCTAATGTACATTATGAAGACCTTTGTTTTCCTGAATCATTTGAAAATAAGTTCCTAATGCTTCATCTCTGAAATTTTTTCAGGTGTATTTCCTCCCAATTATATTCTTCTCCATAAGCATAACATGTAGCTTTAATCAGTAAATTAATTGATACATTGACACACTATTACTATATAATCCTCAGACCCTGTTCAGATTGAGCAGTTTTTAAAGCAAATGATCCTATCCAGCCAGAATCATGATTTGCATTCATTGCCTTTCTCTTTATTTTCCTTTGATCTGGAATGGTTCCTCAGTCTTGTCCTTGACCTTCATGACTTACATGTGTTTGAAGATTATAAGTCAGATATTTTGTACAGTGTCCACATTTGGATTTATGTGATGTTTCTTTATGATCAGATTGCGATTATTCATCTCTAGTAGAAATATCACAGAAGCGATCTGTATGCTTCTCATTTTATCATTTCAAATAGCATACAAGTTTGATTCATTTTACTATCTATACTATTCCCTTTGATATCTTTTATTAATGTGGTATCTTCTAGGCTTGTCCTTTGAAAAGTTTTTGTTGGTAATTGCTATGGGTGGAATTTTACCTCACCCCCAAAAATTTGTTGACACCCTAACCCCTAGTACATGTGAATGTACCCTTACTTGGAAATAGGGTTTTTGCAGATGTAATCAGATTAAGATGAGGTCATCAGAGTAAGCCTTATTCAAGTATAACTGGTGTTCTAATAAAAAGAGGGAAATTAAGATACAGACTCACAGGGAGAACATCACATGACAGCTGAGACAGATACTGTAGTGATGCAGCTGCAAGCCAAGGAACGCCAAGGGTAAATGGCCACCACCAGGAGCTAGGAAAAGGCAGGGAAGGATTCTGCCCAGTCTCAGGGCCCTGCTGACCTCTTGATTTCGGATTTCTAGCCTCCAGAGTTTTGAGACAATAAATGTCTGATATTTTAAGCCCAATTAGTACCCAATTAGTGCTACTTTATTACCACAACCCTGGGAAGGTAATATAGTAAATTAGTAAGCATTTGTGGTGAGATATTTTGAAACTATGTAACTATGTTGTTCCCCATCAGACTTTCAATTTACTCATTTATTTATATCAGTATGGAATCAGAGTCCTATTTATTTATTGTTTTAATTATTTACTACCAATACTTATTTTGATGCTCAAATTGTCCCAAATTTGGCCAGTGGGAGCTCCTTTAAAGTTGATTTAATTGTTCTTTTGATGCATCCTTGCCTTTTTTTTTTTTTAATCCTCACTCAAGGATATTGTTTCATTGCTTTTAGAGAGAGAGGAAGGGGGAGAGACACCTATGTACCTGGATCGGGGAACTTGCCTGCCACCCAGGCATGTGCCCTGACTGGGAACCAAACCTACAAGCTTTTCAGCTATAGGACAACCCCTCCAACCAACTGAACCACACACCGGCTGGAGCTGTCATTATTTTTTTAGCATTTCTCTATTTTTTTGGAACAAGGTGTTAAGGCTCATCTTGTACTGTCTTGCCTGACCCTGGAATCAGTCATTTCTCCACAGAGCCTGGTTTCTTTTAGTGAAAAGTCATGTTTAGAAATAAGGATTTGAGTAGTAGGTACTTACTATTGGGATAGCACTGCTGCCAGACTGTTATCAGTGTGCAGAGTTAGGAAATAGATGGGGTGAGCAGAAGTTAGTTTACATATATGAGTACCTGAAACAGTTTATTCTTGTACTATTATTTATTTATTAATTTTTGTGTTATTTGTTTATATTGTCTTACTAGTATTGTTGTTACTTTATCTTTTTACTTATAATGATTTATCTTTTAGATAATGATGGCTGGTTATTTAATCTACTTTTGCCCACCCCTGTATGTGTATATATGTAGTTAACCTACATACACACACACTGACATCTGTATTTGTTTCTGTATCTGTCTATATATATTGCAAACCATAAGTTCATACGGTTATCTCCAATCCCAATCCAACACCACCAGTTTTCTTCCTTCCCACATTTGTAATCGCTTTTTCCAACAGTGTAAAAACCTTGTTTCCTTTATCTTTAACACAATCATTTATTTAACCAATCTCCCTGTGCGAGGCCAGTTTACCAACACTGCCATCTCACCCCAGTCACCTCTGTGGGCTTTTTCTTTTGCTTAGGCTTCAGTGTCCCATGCAGTGCCTTTCTCCCATGTAGACCTTTTTTCTCACCCTATTTCAGTTCCTCTTCTCTTTTCTTTTTCTTTCTTTCTTTGTTTTGTTTTAAGGATTTTATTTATTTTAATTTTTTAAGTATATTTTATTGATTCTGATGTTAGAGTTGTACAATTTTTTTTCTGCCTTGCACCCCGTCCCATCAGCATTCCCCTCCCCCTTTGGTTCATGTCCATGGGTTATCCAAGTTCTTTATCTTCTCCATTTCCTATACTATTCTTCATCTTCCCCTGTCTATTTTGTGCCTGCCATCTGCCATTTATGCTTCTTATTCCCTTACCTTTCTCCCCACCCTTCCCCACCCCCCTCCCCATTGATGACGCTCCATATGATCTCCATTTCTGTTATTCTGTTCCTATTCTAGTTGTTTGCTTAGTTTAGTCTTGTTTTTGTTTTTATTAGTTCGAGTAGTTCACTGTGTGAGTTTGTTGTCATTTTACTGTTCATATTTTTTATCTTCTTTTTCTTAGATAAGTCTCTTGAACATTTCACATAATAAAGGCTTGGTGATGATGAACTGCTTTAACTTGACCTTTTCTGGGAATCACTTTATCTGCCCTTCCATTCTAAATGATCACTTTGCTGGATAGAGCAATCTTGGATGTAGGTCCTTGCCTTTCATCACTTTGAATACTTCTTTCCAGCTCCTTGCCTGTAAGGTTTCTTTTGAGAAATCAGCTGATAGCCTTATGGGAACTCCTTTTTAGGTAACTCTCTGCTTTTCTTTTGTTGTTTTTATGATTCTCTCCTTATCTTTATTCTTGGGTAATTTAATTATGATGTGCCTTGGTGTGTTTCCCCTTGGATCCAATTTCTTTGGGAGTCTGAGCTTCATGGACTTGCATGTCTATTTCCTTCACCAGACTGGGGAAGTTTTCCTTCATTATTTGTTCCAATAAGTTTTCCATTTCTTTCTCTTCCTCTTCTATTTCTGACACCCCTATGATTCATATGTTGGAACGTTTAAAGTTGTCCTAGAGGTTCCTCAGCCTCTCCTCATTTTTTTGAATTCTGGTTTCTTTATCTGTTCCGGTTGAATGTTTATTTCTTCTTTCTGTTCCAAATCTTTGAGTCCTAGTTTCCTTCCCTTCACTGTTGGTTCCCTGTATTTTTCTTTATTTCACTTTACATAGGCTGCACTTCTTCCTCTATTTTGCAACCATACTCAGCCATTTCTGTGGGCATCCTGATTACGTGTTTTGAACTCTGCGTCTGATAGGTTGGCTATCTGCTCATCACCTGTCTACTTAGTTCTTCTTCTGGAGTTTTGATCTTTTCTTTTGTTTGGGCCATATTTCCTTATCACAGCACACCTGTTACATTGTAAGGGGTGGATCCTTAGGTATTTGCCATCAAAGGCAACCCACTTGGCTGGGTTGTGGCACTGTGGGGCATGGGAAGGGTCAGAGAGGGAACAATGCCGCTTACTCAGCTCTTGCCCCACTTACATTCACTTCCCTGACTTCCCGCAGGTGCTGATTCCCAGGTGGGTGGGCTTGTGTACTCTCTAGGATCCTGTGGGCCCCTCCAAAGGACTCTCCTGTGAGATTGGGAGTTTTTCCCACCACCACAACCCCCACAGATTTTTACAGCCAGAGGCTTTCAGGCTTTTGTGTCCTGCGCTGGAACCCTGGTTTCCATGGTCTGTCTAATTCTCCAGTTGTTCCTCCTGGCTTATCTGCATGCGAATGTGGGATATCCGAGTCCTTCATCTGCTGCCTTGCTGTCCCAGTCCACCAACTTATAGCCCTGTTAACGTATAGCCCTGTTAACGTGTCCTCACCTGTCACGTGTCCTCACCATCCTGGCTTTCCATCTCTACCCCTCCTACCAGTCTGGGTGAATGTTTCTTTAATTCCTTGGTTGTCTTTCTTACAGTTCTGGGCGTTGTGGGGTTTTTGTTTTGTAAGATTTTATTTCTTTTTAGAGAAAGGGGAAGGGAAGAAGAAATAGAGGGAAACATCAATGCATGGTTGCTTCTCACACACCTCCTACTGGGGACCTAGCTCGCAACACAGGCATGTGCCCTGATTGGGAATCGAACCAGCAAACCCATTGGTTTGGCAGGCCTGCGCTCAATCTGCACTCAGTCCACTGAGCTACACTAGCCAGGGCTGCTTTTAAATTGGTTGTTACCCTTCTTTTGGTTGTGGAAGGAAGCGAAACATGGCTACACCTCCATTTTGGCAAGTTTTTGTTATTTATTTTTAGAGAGAGGGGAATGGAAGGAGAAAGAGAGGAGGAGAAACATCAATGTGTGGTTACCTCTTACGCACCCCTAACTGGGGACCTGGCCTGCAACCCAGACGTGTGCCCTGACTGAGAATTGAATTGGAGACCCTTTGGTTTGTAGGCTAGCACTCAGTCCACTGAGCCATACCAGCCAGGGCTGGTTCTGTTTTCTTACTGTAGGTTGTCAGTGCCTCCTTTCAAGATCCAGCAAATGGATTTTGGGCTGACTTGTTCAAAAAGGGAAGGAGGAGGGATCTTTCTGTATATCCTTGAACATAAAACATAGCTATTGTTTTTTGTGAGATAATTCCAGTATTGGCTTTATTCATTTTGATTCTGTTTCTAGTGTCTGTTTTTCTTTAAGGTCATTTGGTCTCTCTCTCTCTCATCATGGTTGTTGATTTTTTATTAATGCTGGGCATTGTATTTGAAAGTATTTATAGATACTCTGGATGATTTCTCTTCCTTTAGGGAGGATTTACCCATTCCTTTGCTGGGGAAGATATTCTAAGATCTGATCATATTAGATCCAAAAATGAAGTGATTTAAGGCTGAATACCAGTTTTGGCAAGGCTTTGTCTTCTTTTGTTTCATTCTAGCTTCTAGGGTGTAGGTTTTTCCCACTGAGAGCCTGGGATGGTCACTGGGGACTCTTCTCCATGGTGTCATTTGAGCTCTAATCCTTGCCTCAGCACCAGTAGTCTGCATTAAACTCCACTTAGCTTCTCATAAGTTTTCTTCTTGACTTCTTAATTCTCTCTTAAGCAACTTAGAATTCAACAAGTTTCTTGAAGGAAAAAAAAACAGCATTTTGTTGAGCCTGTTCTGTCCTTCCTCTTTCATCAGAATGTTGGCCTTCCAAGTCTATAATTTTTTTCTATACAGACCAGCAAGACTGTTAAAAGCTCTGCTGTTTTTCTTTATGTCTAGCAGTGACCCTCTGCCTTGTCCTTTTGCTTAAATTTTTAAATTCATACCTCCCTTCCCAAAATCAGAACCCTGAGAGAGCAGGTAGCTGCAGAATGTCAGCTTAACTGCCTCATGGTTTCCCCCTGCTATATAGGATTCGCCACGTACATTTTGGTTGCCTCAGCATTCTTCAGTACATTTAAACAAATGTGCATGTATGTGCAAGCATATATAAATATGTATGTGCATACATGGCCTGTCCAGAAAGTATGCAGCCACACAGTCGGGAAAAATAGAGACATTTTTTGAAGAAGATAAAAGAAGCATTGTACGTAGGACAGTGACACCTCAGTCCCCTTCAAAGTAGGCACCTTGGAACCTCACACAGTTCTCCCAATCACCATCATCTGTCCCATTGTATTTTCTTGAATCTCATTGACAGTCTGAAATCTCTTCCCTTTCAAAGGTGATTTTAGTTTTGGGAAAAGCTAAAAGTCATAGGCTGCCAAATCTGGGCTGTAGGAGGGAGGCCTGAGTCACCTGGGTAATTTGATGTTTCACCAGAAAACTGCATAAGACATGTGATGCATGAGAGGGCATGTTGTCATGATGAAGCTGCCAATCAATCACCAGTTGCCCATAGCTGCAGCCTTCTGAATCATCCAAATAATTTCCATAGAGGGATGTTGAAGCTTAATGCAAAATTTGATGCAGATTCATTGCTCTGTTTATTTAGTCATTTTGAATGCAACAGCCACACGGTACACATGCTCATCCAACAGCATCTACCACCCTCCACTAACTAGTACAGTGAAGTTGTCACTGTTCACGCATGCGTATTCCAGCCCACTCTCCTTGGCTGCCAGGTTACATCAGTGTCATACAAATCATTCTCATTACATTAACAATGGCTGGACTTTTTCTAAGACAGACCTCATATATCTGGTTTTTCTATTTGTTCTTGGTGGAAACATTGCATTACTACAAACTACTCAATTACATCCAGAAGCAGAAACTCAGTTCTAATATATTCTTTTCCGTTCCATTTGATTTTTTAAATAATGTTTTTTGAATGAGCAACCAAAATGATTTTACAATTGAATGGTCTAAGATACTCAACAAAATAGAAAAAAGACACAGTTTTAAGGCATTGGCAATTAAGATAATCAGATCAACAGGATTTAAGCCCAGTGATCAAGGTTAATATCAGTACTGGTGCATTAGACAACAGTATGGTGGTTACCTGAAGGGAAGGAGGGTGGGAGGAGGTTGAAGAGGGTAAAGGGGGTTAAATATGTGATGTGGAAGACTTCACTTTAGATGGTCAGCATTCAGTGCAATACACAGATGATGTATTATAGAACTGTACATTTAAAACGTATATAATCAACCCTGACCAGTTAGCTCAGCTAGTTAGAACATCACCCCCATATGCCAAGGTTGTGGGTTCAATCCCCAGTCAGGGCACATGCAAAAATCAACCTGTGAATGTGTAAATAAGTGCAACAACAAAAATTAATGTTTCATATGCATTCTCTTTCTTTAAAAAACAAGAATTATATAATTTTATTAACCAGTGTCACCCCCAATAAATTTAATAAAATAAACATTTTTTAAAATTGTGGTACATCATATTGTTTGTCCTTTGATGAGATGTATGGTGACAATGGTACTTTACTTGTGTGGTCTTCCTTCTGAAAACTCATAACCGCAGTCTAATCATTAGGTAAACATCAGAAAAATTTCAGCTGACAGACAGTCTACAAATACCTATGAAGGTCATCAAAAACAAAGAAAGTCTAACAAACTGTCAAAAACAAGAGGAGCCTAAGGAGACATGACTACTGAATGTACTGTGGCATCCTGCATGGGATTCTGGAATAGAAAAGGGACCTTACACTCTGGCCAGGTAGTTCAGTTGGTTGGAGCATCATCCCAATACACCATGGTTGCTGGTTTGATCCCTCTTCATGGCACATACAAGAATCAACCACTGAAGGCATAAATAGGTGGAACAACAAATTGATGTCTCTCTGTCTCTCTATAAAAAAAGAAAAAGAACCTAAGATAAAAACTGAGGCTATCTGAATCAAGTATGGGCTTTAGTTAATAATAATAATAATAGTAATAGTAGTAGTAGTAGTAGTAATTGGTTCGAGATAAATGTGACAAATGTATTATACTAATGATAGGTGTTGATAAAAGTTTATTTTTTAAAAATTCAATAATATTTTACCTCCTAGGCTGTGCTTTATTTATGGATTTGTTTTTTGTCTGTCTTCATAGTCATTATTATATTTCCAGTACCTGGGAGAGTGGGCAGCACATTTAGACTCTTGATAAACATTGATAGATTGTATGGATGGAAGAGAGCAAGGGGAAATGAATTGCAGATAACCTCTAGGTTTCTGATACAGGCACCTGTGTGGGTGGTAATACTCACTTAGAGAATACAAAGAGGAGAGATTGGAAACTACTTCGTGCTTGACAGATGATGATTTTTTTTTGTCTCATATCTGTGATATAGTTAATAATTAAGAAATCTGATCAAAGCCAAAATGATAGCTTCTTGGTTCTTTTCTCAAAGCAGTAAACTATTCTTTTTTTCTTTTAGGCATACAAAACTTTTGCTAATCGAGTGAACAATTTAAAGAAAAAGCTAGATCAATTGAAGTCAACCCTTCCTGATCCAGAAGAATCACCAGTCCCTTCCCCAAGTATGGATGCTCCCTCTCCAACTGGTTCTGAGTCTCCTTTTCAGGGAATGGGAGGTGAGGAATCCCAGTCACCAGCCATGGAGAGTGAGAAATCTGCCACACCTGAGCCTGCAACTGATAATCGCGATGTGGAAGACATGGAGCTCTCAGATGTGGAAGATGATGGGTCAAAAATCATTGGTATGTCTTTGTGTGACTAGTAGCCAACTTGTTCTTTATGTTTTGCTTCCCACCAGTGAACCTGTCCCAGACAGGTAAGGATAGTTCAATCCTTACAAGGTAGAACACCAAGATAGCGTTAACTGCCTCTAGAGCAGTGGTTCAGGATTTAGTAAGCCACATGCATTAAGAATCATTGCTCAACATCTGTGTTGTTCAGTATGGTAGCCACTAGCTACAGGTAACTATTGAGCATTTGAAATGTAGCTTCTCTAATTTGAGATGTACTCTTAAGTATAAAAGGAACACACTGTATTCTAGAAACTTAAAACTAAAAAATTGAGTGAAATATCTCAATATATTGAAATAAATAAATGTTATTTTACTTTTTTTTTTAATGTGGCTACTAGAATACTCAAACTTGTACATAGGGCTTGAATTCTGTTTCTGTTGAACAGCACTGCTCTAGAAGGAGGAGCACTTATGAAATTCCTTATTCTCCATTACTTTTGACCTTCAAGATTCCAAAGCCACAGTTTATTAACCACACTTTCAAAATTAACCTGGATTGGTGAATTGTTTCTGAATTGTTCCTCGGACATCCCAACTTTTATAATTATTAGAGCGTTTGGCTTGTGTGGAATTTAATGTACTAGCTGTATAGTGCATAGTGTTCTAGCTGTTAAAAGGCATCAAGAGTTAAAATTGCAGTTTCAAATTAGTGCTTAATTGTACCCCCCAGTAGGTCAATTTCAGAAAGTCTCGCACACACAAATACGATGAAATATGTACAGTGTTCCTACTCTTTAGAGAGCTTTTAGGTTAATGAAAAAGGACAGTTTATGACATAAATATCATTATGGAAAGACAACACAAATGTATGCCCAATAACAACATGCTTCTAGAAATGTACAAGTTTAGTACACAGATACTTAGACGATGTGAAGAAATTATAAGATGAAAAATGAATTTGGGAAATTCATTTTAAATAGATGTTAAAGTCAGAAAGAATCAAATTATAAAGAATGGGGCTTTTAAAAAAAGGAAGCAAATCATTTTCTCTAAAGCATAGTGCTTTTTACTCCCAAATCAGGAAATATTAGGACATACTGTTTCATACTGGAAGCAGAGTCTGGAAAGTAGTAAGATGCAGTAATATTTGTTTTTTTGTTGTTGTTGTTGAAATAGTAGAGGACAGGAAGGAAAAACCTGTGGAGAAGTCAGCTGTATCCACCTCTGTACCTACAAAGCCAACGGAAAATGTATCAAAGGCCTCTTCATGCACCCCAGTGCCTGTGACCATGACAGCAACGCCCCCTCTTCCAAAGCCTGTGAATACTTCTCTTCTGTCCCCTTCTCCAGCATTGGCTTTGCCAAACCTGGCTAATGTGGATTTGGCAAAGATCAGTTCCATCCTTAGCAGCCTAACATCAGTCATGAAAAATACTGGTAAGTGAGCTCTGTAAGGAGGATAAAAGGCAGGCTTTCATCTTTATAACTGAACCATCTGTCTGTGGGGCTTTTTATTGATTTTTTTAAATTAAAAGTATTTTAATTAAAAATAAAAATAAAACCACTTTGTCATTATAGAAAAATCAGAAAATAAGTACAGAGAAAGGAAACCCCTTGTGTGGATCTTACACCCAAATGTTTTGGGAGATTAAATATTTGTCATAATTTTTCTTTCAATAATTGAAACATATTGCATATAATGTTTTAAAGCCGCTATTGAAAATTTTAGTTATATAGGATTTGATTTTTTACGTAAGCCTTTTTATTATTAGACAGCCAGTATATTTCCCGTGTTTCACTGTTAAAGCTGAGAACTGGTAGCTCAGTTGGTTAGAGCATCGTCCGCATACACCAAGATGTTGGTCAGAGCTACCTGAGTCAACAAGAATCAACCAGTGAATGTGTAAATAAGTGGAACAACAAATCGATGTTTCTTTGTCTCTCACTTTCTTCCCTCTTCTACTCCTTAAAAATCAATAAATTTTTTTAAATCTTAAAAAAGAACAATGTAAGGAACAACCTTGATGATAAAATTTTATGCACAGCCCTTCCTATAAGGTCTGATAAGTGAATAGAGCTTTTTTTTTTTCTTAATGGAAATTTTAATGAAAATACAAAAGTAGAGCATCTCCACGTACTCATTACTCATCTTCAACTATATAAACGTATGGCCTACCCAATCCTGATTATTTTGGAAAAATTGTAATTATTTTACTTCTTCATAAATACTTACATATGTTATTTCTAAAAGGTAGATTCTCAGAAAAACAGCATTTAGGTTTTTTAAGCCTTTTCATGTTGTAACTAAAATGATCTCCAAAAATGTACTATTTATGTTCCAAGTACTATAATGAAAGTCCCTGTCGTACCTCAGCCTCTCCAAAACTGTTTGTCAAATTCATTCTTAAAAAGTCATTTGTTGCACTGGCTGGTGTAGCTCAGTGGATTGAGCGCGGGCTGCGAACCAGGCATCGCAGGTTCGATTCCCAGTCAGGGCACATGCCTAGGTTGCAGGCCATGTCTCCCAGCAACCACACATTGATGTCTCTGTCTCTCTGTCTCTCTGTCTCTCTCTCTCTCTCTCTCTCTCTCTCTGCCCCCCCTCTCTCCCTCTCCCCTCCCTCCCTCTCT
>PVIA01014034.1:0-28910 GCA_004024845.1 Tonatia bakeri
GGAGGAGGGGTTTATAGGATTAAAGTTAAAGGACACATGGATAAAAGATAGGGGGAGGGTGGTAATGGGAGGGAGGTAGGGAAGGGGGGTGGGAGGGCTTGATTGAGTGGGAGGTGGGGGGATGGGAGGACTTGAATGGGAGTAAGGGGGTGAAAACTGTACTTGAACATTCATTTAAATAAAAAAAAATGTAATAAAAAGAAAAGAAAAAAGAAATTGGTGGCATTTTTAAACACCAATAAGAAACTATCAGAGAGAGAAACTAAGAAAACAATCCCATTTACTATAGCAAGAAGAAAAAAATAAGGTACCTAGGAAATAAATTTAACCACAAAGGTAAAAGACCTACACTTGGAAAACAATAGGACATTGGAGAATAATATGTAGGATGATAGAAGCAAGTGGAAGTGTATGTGTTCATAGTCTGGAAGAATTAACATCATTAAAATGTCCATACTGTCCAAAGCAATATACATATTCCACATATTTCCTATCAAAATAGCAATAGCGTATTTTACAGAATTGGAACAAATATTCCAGAAATTTATATAAAAAATAAATGACCTAAATATCCTCATTAATCTTGAGAAGGGATGACAAAGTTTGAAATACTATAATCCCTGATGGCAAACTATACTATAAAGTCATTGTAATCAAAACAGCTTGGTTTGGGCATAAAAAAAAGCACATAGATCAATGGAACAAAATATAGAGCCCAGAAACACACTTACAACTTTATGGTTAATTAACATTTGACAAAGGAGGCAAAAGGATACAATGCAGTAAAAATAGCCTCTTCAATAAAATAGTATTGGGAAAATTGAACAGGTGCATGCAAAAAAATAAACTAGACCACCAACTTACAACATACACAAGAATAAACTCAAAATGGATAAACAAACTTAAATGTAATATGTGAAAACATAAAAATCCTAGAGAGAAAAATAGTAAAATCTCAGATATTTTGTTGCAATATTTTTGCTGACATATCTCCTAAGGCAAGGGAAACAAAAGAAAAAATAAGCAAATGGGACTACATCAAATAGAAAGCTCTTCGCAGCAAAAGGGACCATCGACAAAATGAAAAGGGAACCTACTGTATGAGAGAACATATTTGCCAATGATACATCTGATAAGGAGTTAATTTCCAAAATATATAAAAACTTGCAGAACTCAACATCAGAAAGACAAACAATCCAATTTTAAAAAGTGGACAAAAGACCTGAATAGACACTTTTCCAAAGAGGACACACAGATGTCCAATAGACATATGAAAAAATGTTCAATGTCTCTAATCATCAGAGAAATGAAAATTAAAACCACAGTGAGATACCATCTTATACCTACCACATTGGCTATCATCAATAAATCAACAAGCAATAAATGCTCACAAGGATGTGGAGGAAAGGGAACCCTATTACACTGTTGATGGAAATGCATCCACTGTGGAAAACATTGTGCAGTTTCCTCAAAAAATTAAAAGTGGGGCTGCCTTTTGACCTGGCAATCCCACTGCTGGCAATATATCCTTAGTATGTATCCTTAGTATTATTTCACTTATTATGCTAAGTGAAATAATCCAGTTAGAGAAAAACAAATATCATACGACCTCCCTTCATGTGGAACTACATAAGTGTATAAACTGACAAACAAAATAGAAACAGGGACATGGAACCACAAAACAGACTGACAGCTGTTAGAGGGAAAGGGTGTGGGAGGAACTGGATAAAGGAAGGTAAAGGGATTAGCCAAAGGGAGTGGTTAGGGGGCTGGGTGAAAAAGGTGAAGGAATTAAGCAAAGAAAAAAGAAAATTCATAGAGACAACAATATGTGATAATAAGAGGGAAAGGAATGTGGGTGTGGTAGCAGAGGTTAAAGGGGGCACAAATGGTGATGGAAGTAGATTTGACTTTGGATGGTGAACACAATATAAGATACAGATGATGAATTATAGAATTGTATAGTTGATAACTATATAATTTTATTAACCAATGTCACTCCAATAAATTCAATAAAAAATAAAAGAAATGTGGAAGAGAGGGGACAGAGGTTAGAACCACAGAAAGATTTAAAGATGCTATACAGCTGGCTTTGAAGATGCAAGAATGAACTAGAAGCCAAGGAAAGTGGGAGGCCTCTGGAAGCTGGAAAAGACAAGGAAACAGGTTATCCTCTAGAGCCTCCAGAAAGGAATGCAACCTTGCTGACACCTGGGTGTTAGCCCAGTGAGACTCATTTTACATTTCTGACCTCCAGAACTATAAAACAATAAATCTGTGTTGTTTTAAGCCATTAAGTTTGTGGTAATATGTTACAACAGCAATAGGAGACTAATAGGCCTACTTAATGGCAGTGAAGGTAAAATAGTTTACTTTAGACTCTCAGGCTTACATATATGGATTGCTCAGGAGAACTGTAGCTGTCACATCCTTTTATAGGTATAACAAGAATAACTGTAGACTTTATAAGTGAGTAGCATGCAATTCCCAGATATGAGCTCACTATACTGGGTCAGGATGACTTCAAGGGTATGACAAGGACAAAACTCCCTATGTATAGTTAGCTACATCTTTCCTTCACATGAATTAAGAGTTGATGACAAATATTTGTAGTTCAGATATACACATATGCATACATTTTGCTATATATTTTTTCTGATAATATATTATGTGTTTAAAATGTATTCTCAATTTAGAGAAAAGTTTCTCTGTTACTGGGTCCAATTCAATAATCACCTTAAGAATTTGTCTTTCTATTATTTTTTTCCTTGTGGGGTTGATTTATCGGTTTCCTACCAGTGAGGTGATAGGGTAATCTATTTATATATTTCCATTGTATTTTTCACTTTCCAGATCATAAGTGTATTTTTAAAGTCTTCAGAACTTTTGTTTTATATTGTGATTATTGCTATAATACTAAGAACATCAAGAGGTCATACATTGTACTCATTAACAAGTCCCAAGAATAAAAAAAGGAACATATTTCTACTCTCAAGATGAAGAAAAATAACTTATGACATCATGACATAACTCCCAGAGTTTCTCCTATAACTACTAATAAAATGCTCACTGGGAGAACTGGACACCAAACTTTCGGTAAGCCATTAAATTAGCTCTCTGACATGAATTTGATTCAGAGAAAGTACATAATCAAAAAAGGTGAAATTAACAAGCATGAATAGAATATAAATAAAATGTAAATATGTTTGTTTCACAGAAGAATTCTCTTGGAAATGGAATAATTTCCCTAGTACTTTAAAAATAAATCTTAAAATTAATAATATACTAAATATATATAAAATTAAGTTCTATAAGTCATGCAATTGTAAACATTTTTGATAACAGACTAATAAATTCCTCTAGGATAGAAACTTAAAAATGAGTGTTTTATTTTCATCATGACTTTCCTATGTGTATTTTTATGATTTCTTTTATTAGCTCATGAATGGATTTTAAGAGCAAAACATGCAAATTTGCTTTTATTTTATTTAATGTTTTCTTCAGGAAAAGCCACATAAATTTTTATGTCGCAGAATTTGTTTCAAAGTCAGTATTTTAATGGTATTTGCATGGTCATATAAATTAGAATACCTATTCTTTAAATTATAATGAAGAGATTTAACAATGAGAATTTTAAATAAAGAATGCTAAAAAGTCAATTAAGTGAAAAATACCCAGTTTGCTATTATGTCTATACTATCTTGGGAAATAAATCCTCAAATACCACAAATTATTTTAGGCAATTTATAATTCCCTGAATAAAGAATCTATTAATGACACATCTGGTAAAATGCTTTTACCATAACTACATTATTTATTCACACATATTTGTTAATGTTTCTAAAATAATGTTTATAAAATAATTTTCCCCAAATCATTAATGTGAATGAATGAATGCTGAAAAAATTGACTATTTTTCTGTATTTTATCTTGCTACTTTTAGTTGAGGATATTAAACTTACTATAAGTAAGGGTTATAATATTGCCTTCCAATTTGCTTACAAAATGTAACCAATGTTTTCTTAGCCAAAATTTTATATCTTAGGAAACTAGGTTATCAGTCAAAAGATTTTGTCCCACTATAAAACACCTTCTCACATTGGATTGTAAATTATATATATTTCAAAATAACATTTTACATTAGAAATACAGTTATTAGTCCTAGGCAGAAAGGATTTCTAGAATTTACCTTACTATGGATATGAGGAAATAAACCCATAAAAACCAAGGGGTTTTTTTGGTGACAGTGGAATCAATTAACAGAAGCCAAACACTATTCTCACAGTGTTACTCCCACAAAATGTTATAACCTACCTGAACTGAACAGAAGATTGCTTGAAAGAATGGGAATTTGAAACTTTATTCTGGCACAAACTCCAACTACGTAGATTTTCAGCAAGTCATTAATATTATCTGATTTTAATTGTATATCCTGATAAGTGTTGACATAAGATTCATAAGGACATATTTTGTGATTAATAGTTACTGTAAAAATACATATTTCATGTAATAGAGTAAAAAAGTATATATAAAAGATGTAATCAAGTAGAATAGATAATTAACTTAGAGGAACATTTAAAAATATTTTAATATATAAAAAAAGTTACCTGATCTAGACTCTATGACTTCTAAGAGCTACAAAAACATTAAAAGCAAGTAATATCTACACTTTATAAACTGTCTAGAACATTAAAAATGATAGATCACTTATGAAGTTAGGGTAATTCTTGTACCAGAACTATTCATCATTTTATTCAATGATGAATAAAATGCAAGTAATGACAAATTTTATTTACAAATATATGGGAATTTGCAATTCTTAAATATTTACATGTGTATTTGAAGAAGAATTCATTCTCAACTCTGCTTCTCCCAGATATACAAAGATATTTACATTACAAAAATGTTAATTTAGTTTAGCACATTAGCTGACTGAAGGAATGGAATAGAAACAGTGATCTTACTTAAAAAGCATTGGATGATATTAAGCTCCCTAAATTAATAAAAACTCTTAGCAAAGCTGAAATAGAAGAAAATGTCATTTATTAATAAAGCATATTTCCTGGAAACATGAAACACCAATAATCTTTATTGGTGAAGTACTAGAAACAGCATCTTTTAGGATAATAATAAAATAATTGCTTGCAATCAACTAAGAGAGAATGTAATATAGGCAGTTGTATTCAATGTGATGAAATAAAAAGAGAGCTATAAATGTCAGTGAAGAGGGAAACAAAATTTTCATTCAGACAATATGCATGTTGTTTTGAAAATCAGAAAAATAAGTTTTTTATTACTTATTGTTGTTCAATTATAGTTGTCTGCATTTTCTCCCCACCACTCCCCGCCACCTCAGCCAAACCCACCTCCCTTCCTTGCTTCCACCCTCCCCCTTGGTTTTGTCCATGTGTCCTTTATAGTTGTCCCTGAAAACCCTTTTCCCCACTGTCCTCTCCCTTCTCCTCTCTGGCTTTTGTTAGATTGTTCTTCTTTTCAATGTCTCTGGTTATATTTTGTTTGCATTTTTCTTTTGTTGACTATGTCTGTGGCCACACCACCCTGAACATGCTCAATCTCATCTGATCTAGGAAGCTAAGCAGGGTAGGGCCTGGTTAGTACTTGGATGGGAGAAAAACAAATTTTAAAGCTATTAGAATCAAAATGGTTTACTAAGGGGATATATATGCCTTTAAAATTCAATAGTTTTCTGAGTCATTAATAAGCAATTTAAGAATAATACCAATAACTAAAACAATTATAATATATAATATCTGTGATAATAGATAGATAGATGATAGGAAAATAGATAGATGACAGATAGATAAACATAGATACAGAGAAAAAAGGACACAGAATTATGTAAAGAATTATGTAAAATGTATAAAGAAACTTATGAAAACTTTTTAAATGTTATTTTACCTTATTTAACCTATATACCGATTAGAGCCTAGTTAAAGTCTTTGAAATATTTTGAAGTTAATGTTCACCTGAAAGAATAAAATATTTAATAATATAAGAAATTTAGAAAAGTGTTAATCAGAATTCAAAATATACCATGAAAACCTATGTATTAAATCTTTATGATTAATAAAATACAACATTTCAAAAAGCAAGATGGATGGCAGCCAAACAAAAATTTGTTTAATCTATAAATTCCAAAAGTCATTAAGTAAATTGAGAGGGGTCTTTCCCATAAAAAGTCACAATCCCTTGTCTAACCTGTAAATCTAAATATATATTCAGACCTGCACCCAATGGCTAAAAGTTGAAGCTGTTTCAAAGGAGGAAGAGCCCTGAAATTGCTCTTCAAAATCAGATAGTACATAATGGAATACTGTTTCACTGATGTCTGTGACATCATGGATGCACTTGAAGATTACTATCCTAAATAAATCAGTCAAAGAAACAAAAATACCATGTACTCTCACATATGTAGAATGTAATGAACAAAATAAACTGATGAATGAAACAGAATCAGAAGCGTGGACATATGGAATAGACTGCCAGCTGTTGGAGGAGAAGAGGTAAGAGTATACTGGAGGAAAGAAAGCGAAGGGAGTAGCCAAAGAACACATATACATACCCATGGACTGAGGAAATAGTGTGGTGATGACCAGAGGCAAGGAGCAGGGCTGGGTGGAAATGGGAAAAGAAAGAGAAATTGGAACATATGTAATAGTGTCAACTATAAAAATAAAGAAAAATCAGACAATAATTATTCCCCTCAAGGATCTATGGCAGTTTACTGAAATGATATTATAGTTGGGAAAGGATAATTTTCAGACATTCCAAGGACTGTTGTCCCACATCCTATCTGACACTGACGCCTAACATGTATTTGATCTCTCAGCAACTGTGACTATGCTAATATCTAGAAGCTCTCACTGAAATCTTTTATCTATACTCTGCTAGTTTTCCTTCTGTTACTTTGACTCTTTAATATTTTAAGAAAATTCATTTTGGTTTTTATTGCATATAATTTTTTTTCCTTTCCCACTACTTTTATTATTTTCCCTGGATCCAAAGCACCATTAAATAAGTTTTAAGGGAAAACTTTCAGTGCCCTAGAAGGGTTTCTACCTATGTAAAGGAAAAAAACAAAAAGACATTCTAAAAGCACACGGTGCAAAGATAGAAAACCATATTACTTATGTATAAACTCCTTGAAAATGCAACTGTCTGATGTATTTTCATAAGAAAATAAAGACAGAGGAAGTTTGAGCAGAAGAGATTTTATTCTAGGCAGTTGTGGTTTATAATATTATTTATTCAAGATTTTTATTTCCTCTCTGCCCATACCATACTTTCCTATAAGAGGAGTATATTTTTCACTGATCTTTGTTTTGGTCATGTGACTTTTTTTGACTAATGAAAAATCACTTGACCTAATGCATCCGACATCTAGTAGATTTTTTACACATACTTGCATAGTTTTATTCTGCTCATCACCATGTGAAAAGCATGTACTAAAATGTGCCTGCTTCTTTACCCTGCATTTCAGAATGAGAAGGTATGTGGAGGTGAGCCTGTGCACTTAAGTCCTGAGAACTCAACACAACCATAGCTAAACAATAACCCCATGTAGTGAGAAATAGGTGTTCACTGAGTGTCTTAGTCTTCTTAGATTGGTATAACACATTGGCATAGATTGGTAAAATACCCATATTGCTCACTGTTCTGGAGTCTGTAAATTCTAAGGTCAAGCAGATGTGGTGTCTGAAGAGAGCCCTCTTCCTGGTTTGCAGATGACCATTTTCTGGCTGTGTCCTAACAAGATGAGGGGAAAAAGAGAGAGGGGAGTGAGGTGGTCTCTCACATTTCCTCCTAAAAATACACTAATCCCATTCATGAGGGTTTACCCTAATGATCTAATTACCTCCAAAAGATCCCACCTTTAATATCAACAGAAATTGGGGGGCTAGGATTTTAATATATAAGTTTGTAGGGAACATAAATATTCAATTCATAATACTGAGATATTGGGAATATTTGTTACTACTGCAAAGACAGACCAATGAAATATTACAACAATTAAATACATAGTTAAATGTGATTGATTTTGTTGCTGAACATAATGCCTTATAAAAAAATCATTCATGGGGCTTTCGGCCAAGATGGAGGTGTATGTAGACACACTGTGCCTTCTCACACAACCAAAAGAAGGACAACAACAAATTTAAAAACAAAAAACAACCAGAACTGACAGAAAATCAAACTGTGTGGAAGTCTGATAACCAAGAAGTTAAAGAAGAAATATTCATCCAGACTGGTAGGAAGGGCAGAGATGGGCAGCCGGGCCGAGAGGACTCACAGCAAGGCAACAGCTGGAAGACCAGGATAGGCAAGGTGGTGGCTTGCAGACTGGGCAGTCCCACATTTTCATGCAGATAAACCAGGAGGGACAACTGGGGAGCAAGATAGACCACACAAACCAGGGCTCCAGCATGGGGAAATAAAGTCTCCAAATCTCTGACTGAAAATGCCTGTGGGGGCTGAGGCAGCAGTGGGAGAAACTTTCAGTCTCACAGGAGAGTTCATTGGAGAGACCCACAGGGTCCTAGAATGTACATAAACCCACCCACCCAGGAATCAGCAACAGAAGGGATCAATTTGCTTGTGGGTAGTGGGGGAAGTGACTGAAAATGGGAAGAGAACAGAGCAAGCAGAATTGTTCCCTCTAGGACCTCTCCTCCATATATAGCATCACAAGACAGCAACATGGGTTATCCTGCTCTGATGAACACCTAAGGCTTCACCTCTTACTATGGCGAACCAAGCGAGCCAAGGTGCAAAAAAAAAAAAAAGTCCTAAATGAAAGAACAGCTCAAAGCTCCAGGAAAAAATACAACTAAGGGATGAAGAGATAGTCAAACTATCAGATACACAGTTCAAAACACTGGTTATCAGGATGCTCCAGGAACTCACTGGGTACTTCAACAGCAAAAAAGACCCAGGCAGCAATGAAGGTTGCATTATGTGAAATAAAGAAAAACCAACAGTGATGAGAAGGAAACCAGGACTCAAATCAATGGTTTGGAGCAGAAGAAAGAAATATTCAACCAGAACACAATGAAGAAATAAGAATTAAAAAAAAAAAAAAATGAGGAGAGGCTTAGGAACCTCCAGGACATCTTTAAATGTTCCAACATATGAATCATAGGGGTACCAGAAGAAGAGGAAGGCCAAGAAATTGAAAAATTATTTGAAAAAATAATGAAGGAAAACTTCCCTAATCTGGCAAAGGAAATAGACTTTCAGAAATCCCAGGAAACTCAGAGTCCCAAAGAAGTTGGACTCAAGGAGGAACACACCAAGGCACATCATAATTGCATTAGCCTAGATTAAAGATAAGGATAGAATCTTAAAAGCAGCAAGAGAAAAGGAGACAGTTACCTACAAAGGAGTTCCCATAAGACTCAGTTGATTTCTCAAAAGAAATCTTGCAGAAAAGAAGGGGCTGGAAAGAAGTATTTAAAGTCACGAAGGACAAGGACCTATATCCGAGATTACTCTATCCAGCAAAGCTATCATTTAGAATGGAAAGGTAGGTAAAGTGCTTCTTCCTATGCGGTCAAGTTAAAGGAGTTCATCATCATTAAGCCCTTATTATATGAAATGTTAAAGGAACTTATCTAAGAAAAATAACATGATCAAAAATATAAACAGTAAAATGACAACAAACTCAGAGCTATTAACAACCAAACCTAAAAAAAACAGATTAAGCAAACAACTAGAACAGGATCAGAATCACAGAAATGAAGATCACATGGAGGGTTATCAGTGGGGGAGTGGGAAGGGGATATAAAGGGAAAAGGTACAGAGAATAAGTAGCATAGATGGTAGGTAGAAAATAGACAGGCAGAGGTTAAGACTAGTATAGGAAAGGTAGAAGCCAAAGAACTTATATGTACAACCCACGGACATGAACTAAAGTGGGGGGAGTGAGGGTGGGAGGTGGTGTGCAGGGTGGAGGGGAATAAAGGGGGGGAAATGGGACAACTGTAATAGCATAATCAATAAAATATATTTAAAAAAATAAAGGAACTAAAATGTGAAAAAAAATCACTCATGGGAAAAAGCGTATGAATAACCCTGGCTGGTGAGGCTCAATGCAAAGAACACATGTATAATTCAATTGTTCATTGCATAAAAGACAATAGGCTTAACTTTCTTATGTATTAACAAATACAAGAGTGTGAATTAATATTTGGTAGGTTTAAATTTCTTATGTATTAACAAATACAAGAATGTGAATTAATATTTCGTAAAAACAAGTTAATTCCTTAATTTTACCTAAAGTAGAATAAAAAATATATTATTATTGATTTCAAAATTTAGAAAAATACTGGTGAAAATACAAGCAGTGAAATATAAATGTACATTTTTAACATCATATAACTATATAATGCATGAAAAATAAATTATAAATCATTGGAATATGTAAAAAAAGAAAATGTAAGTAATTTTTCAAATCACAGAAACCAAACTGAAAACCAAAATGAATAAAAATATGCTGATATTGATGACAATAATAAACTTTATAATCTATATACTAACAAAATTTTTCACGTGCCTACCATGCACTGAGTATGCATTAAGAATTTAATATATTATTTCTCGATCTTAATATGACCATGAGATAGGCACTAATATTAAGCCAGTTTACAATTTCAGTTTATGAGACATAAATCTAAAAACAATCACTCTGTTTATACAAGAAAAGCATAAACAAATATATAAAATGTTAAGCAGCAGAATTAACTTAATACTCAAAAAGTAATACAAAAATGAAATCAGCAAAATACTATACATTCTTGTACTAATTAATTAATTACTCATTGTATAGCAAAGATTTTAGTTAATTAATTAAATGTTTTATTGTTTATGCTATTACAGCTGTCCCATTTTTTCCATTTACCACCCTCAACTGAGCCCACACCCCACTTCCACAGTCAATCCCCAGACCATTGTCCATGTCCATGGGTCTTTCATACATGTTCTTTGGCTAATTCCTTCACCTTCTTTCCACCATTATCCCCCTCCCACCTCCCCTCTTACACTGTTAGTTTATTTCATGATTTCATGCCTCTGGTTCTATTTTGCTCATTATTTTATTTTATTTATTAGATCCCTCTTATAAGTGAGACCATGTGAGATTTATCTTTCACCAACTGACTGAGTTCATTTAGAATAATAGTCTCTAGTTACATCCATGCTGTCACAAAAGGCAGGAATTCCTTCTTTTTCCTCTCCTGCATAGTATTCCATTGTGTAAATGTACTACAGGTTTTTTGTCCACTCATCTGCTGAGGAGCAATTAAGCAGTTTCAAAATCTTGGCTATTGTAAATAGCGCCGCTTTGTAAACAGATGCATAAATTATTTTCCATTGGTGTTTCTGGATTCTAAGTGTATATCGCCAGCAGCAGAATTGCTGAGTCATATCTTTATGGTCAATTAATATTTAACAAAGAGTTCACACAACACAGTTAGGCAAACAATGGAGTAAAGACAGTCTCTTCAATAAATAGTTGTGGGAGAACAGGAATGCTACATGCAAAAAAAAAATAGTGAAACTAGACCACTACTTACACTACACACCAAAATAAACTCAAAATGGATAAAAGACTTAAATATGAGTCATGATACCATAAAAATCCTAGCAGAAAACATAGGAAGTAAAATTTCAGATATCTCATGTAGCAATAGTTTAGCCAGTATATCTCCTAGAGCAAGAGAAATAAAGAAAAAATAAACAAATGGGACTACATCAAATTAAAAAATTTCTACATGGCTAAAGAAACCATCATCAAAATGAAAAGAGAACCAACATAGGGCTGAACATATTTGCCAATGATACATCAGACAAGGGTTTAATCTCCAGTATATATAAAGAATTCACACAACTCAACACCAGGAAGACAAACAATCCAATTAAAAAATGGGCAAAGGACTTGAACAGACACTTCTCCAAGGAGGACATACAGAGGGCCCAGAGACACATGAAAAGATGCTCAGCATCAGCAGCCATCAGAGAGATGCAAATAAAACCACAATGAGGTCTCACTTCACACCTGCCAAAATGGCCATCATTAATAAATCAACAAACAAGTGCTGGCCAGGATGTAAATAAAAGGAACCCTAGTGTCCTGTTGATGGGAATGTAGACTGATACAGCCACTGTTGAAAATAGTACAGAGTTTCCTCAAAAAATTAAAAATAGAATTGCATAATATAGATTTTTAATTTTGAATATCTGTTACTAAAGTAATATCAGAATGTGTAAAACTGAAACAACTGAAAATATAGGAAGAAAATGGCAAAAATACAATATTGGTGGGGGAAGATAAAGAAGCCTTAATCTATAACATTGAAAAATAAGCTATTATAATTTATTAGTAGTAGTATGAATATTATAATTTATACTTTATAGAATATAGACTTATTTTAAACACCCCTGAAAAATCAGTGTTCAGCAAAAAAAAAAAAAAAAAAAGATTTAAAAAAAGAATTCTGAAATGTAGCATGATTCAGGCCAATTCTCTCACCATAATCTTGCAATGCTAGAAATGAAGAACCGAGTGTCAATATTTAAACACAATCCCTTGGCATTTATAAAACATTAATGAGTTAAATAAGACATAGAAAGTTTAAATTATACAAATTTTATTTTATTTTTAAGTATATTTTATTAATTGTGCTATTATAGTTGTCCCAATTTTTTTCCCTTGGCTTCCCTCCAATAATCTACCTTCCCCTAGTTCATGTCCCTGGGTCACACATACAAGTTCTTTGGTTTCTCTGTTGCCTATACTGTTCTTAACATCCCCCTGTCTATTTTGTACCTACCTAATTATGCTTCTTAACTCCTTTACCATTTCCCCCATTCTCCCCCTCCCCCACCCAGCTAATAGCCCTCCATGGGATCTTCATAGCTATGATTCTGTTCCTGTTCTAGTCATTTGCTTTGTTTGTTTTTGTTTTTGTTTCTTAGATTCAGTCGTCGATGGTTGTGAGTTGTTGCCATTTTAATGTTCATAGTTTTGATCTTCTTCTTTCTCCTAATTATGCAAATTTTAAAATAACATACAGAATATGACCTATATGGTCACTTGGATGCATAATATTTTATTAATATAATTAAAAGTATAGGTACAAATGAATACATGTGTGCACATACATAGGTACTATATATGAGAATATATGTTATATGTGGATGTACATGTGATATATGCATATATCTGTATGTTCTGAATATATATACAGGAACTAACACACATATATGCACATGCAGATGTGTTGTATGTATATATTTTTCATATGTATATAATCAGTCTAGTTCATTTTATCCAGTCTAGGGATTATGGGACTTGGGCCAAATGGTTCCTTCTTGGAGTATTAACTGTAGACACTGGGGAAATATAGTTACTTATAAACACACCAACTTTTCTTTGAAGATAGGTGGGAAAATACTACAAAGATGTCTATTTTTAATTCTAAATATTAAAAATTATAAGATATACACCAAATATCTATTAATAAAACCATAGTATTAAACATGTTGTTATAAAGTTAGAAAAAAAGAAATATACTGTGTAAGCATTTAACTTATGAAGTTGGAAAAATAAAACAAAACCAACATAAGGAAAGGATAAAAGCAATATGAGTGAAATAAAACCAGGAAAGCTTAAGAATTGATAAAAAGTTTACAGATAGTTATTTGAGAAAGACAGTAAGTAAATATCACTTGGCTTGGAGTTTTACTTGAAAAATAATAATAAAAAACAGGAAATGGATATATATGAAGATTGAGCCTCTTAAAACCAGAATTTATTTATAAAAAAAGTGTGTATTTATTCTTACATGTTTAAATTTCAATCACCTCCTAAGTACTCTCCATTTGATGCAACACACCTTTCAAGACTTTTCCCACTGTTCAAACAGTTTTGAACTCATCAATTTTGGTGCCTTTTAGTGCTTCTGTCATTTTTTTGTCTTACCTGTTCTACATCAGCAAAATGTTTCCCTTTGAGAACTTTTATCATCTGGGTCAACAAACAAACAAATAAACAAAAAAGTTACTCGGGGCAAGATCAGGTGAATAGTTGCAGTGAGGCAAGGGGGTCATGCTGTTTTTGGTCAAAATTGCTGAATACTCAGCATGGTGTGGGCAGGTGTGGGCAGGTGCTCTTGTAAATCACCCATCATGAAATGAGCAAACACATTGTAAGAGTCTTCAGAAAAATAAAATCACTGTAGGTGAACACAGCCTCTCACAGCAATGCCAGCTAGTACACTAATACACATGGGTTCCTAGAACACCCACCTAGATAGGGGAAGCCTGAACTACAAGGGGCCTGCTCTCCAGAAGGTAATGCTATTTTTTATGGGGGTCCCCCGTCATAATTGTTTTTTTAAAGTTCTGAGTAGGTTAAAAATACAATGACTATAGCTACAATAAACAACACAACTGTCCTGGAGAGTGTGGGTCAGCTGGTTGGGCATCACACTGCAAAGCAAAAGGTGTCTGGTTTGATTACCAGTCAGGGCACCAGCCTGGGTTTCAGGTTCAGTCCCCAGTCAGGGCAAGTAAGTGAGACAACTGATTGATGTTTGTCTTACACATCAGTGTTTCTCACCCTCTCTTTCTACCTCCCTTCCCCTCTCTCTAAAAAATAATAAATAAAATCTTTAAAAAAGTAATACAACAAATCTGATAATACAGTTGAGGTAGAAAATTGTTATAAAATATATAAATGAAAACAATGTACTCATTACATAACACAATCCTGAATAGAACAATAATATTGGTGAATATTTTTAAATTAGCAAAGAATTACAACAAAATTTCTAAAACCAAACTACTTCATAGATAGTTGTTTGCAGCTTTCATTAAATTGCTAGTTCTCATACCAAATAAACTATTCTGAAGCATACAAGATGTAATCAACTCAATTTGTTTTGTGATGGTAGCATATCCTTTATATTTAAATATTGCAACACAAAAGAGAAATCATAGAAGACAAATCATAGTTAAGAGCATGGATGAAAAACATAAATAGAAACTTACAAACTAGGTCATCTAATAATGAATTTCAATTGGTTTTATCTCTAAAGTGTAGGACAGTTAATTCAATCTAACAAATTTGATGCCTCATTAGGTTCTATTAAAACAGTATATTATTTAATACACTAAAATGATCAGTGAAATTGAGCAAACATTTCTGTTAGAATTCTTAAAAAATAAGTCTAATAAAAATGAAATATTTTAAATGACTTAAAACAGCACAACAAAAGTTGAATACATTTTCTTCTCAAGTGAACGTGAAACACAAACAGAGATGACATTCTAAAGAATGTATTTGGGAAGGTTTACTCAGGATGAAAATAAGTACAAAAGTATCCCTATAAAAAAATTAATAGTATGTAAAATAATTTTATTTCTGCTATGAGATAGTTCAGACCAGAAATGAGTGGTTGTAACTGCACTATTATACAGTTCTGGCCTGGTGAAAACCCGAGTACACTGTGAGGCCACAGGGAATTTGGCTGTTCGTGCAGTGGGTTAAGGGGCCTGGTTCAGGGGCATTTTTCCACCAGAATCTTAAGTTTTTAAGATACAGGCTGAAAAGTAAAGATGAAAACTGTGCAGCTGAACCAATATTTGGTGCATGGTAGACATGTTTTTTTTATGGCTTACATGTGTTTCTTGCAAACATTTCTAAGAAAAATAGACATCCTAAATAATAATTTGTGTATCTCTTGATCATGATGTAGGAAGAAGCACCAGAAGGAAGGAAAGAGTGGCAAACAAAGGAAGTGGAGAGATTATTGACTAAACTGTCACCTATGAAAGTGCTGGTGGAAAAGATAGAAAGCTGTTTGACAGGTAATTCTTAAAGTACCACTGTCTTCATGTAAGTAAATAAATAAATAATAAATAATAAATAAATAAATAATAAATACATAGGCCTTTTACTCTTAAACGGTTCCCTCTCTCCATCTCTTTTCTTGACACCTTCCGGCCCTTGGCATTTTCTCCATGCTCCAAGGAGAAAATATTAAAATCTTCTAATGGCAAGGTAACATTACTTATTATCATTAAGAACATACATAATAACAATAATACCATTTTTCAGTTAAGATGCACCAGGCACTGAGCTGGATGTTTTACATATATTTTCATATTTAATCTTCATAAACAATTCTTTGAAGCAGTATTAGCATTCCCATTTTATCAAGGGAGTTATTTTGGGGGTCCTGAGAGTGGTACTTGGAGGGATCGGAATACTACTGCAGTGCTTCTTCTACTTCACTCTAAATGTCCGAAATGCCGTCTCCCAGCTGGTAGGCTCCACCTTTGTATGTCTGATAGAGATGACTAAAGAACTCCATACAACGATCATTAGTTCATGATCTAGATTTTAAGAAAGCTGGAATGACAACTGCTGGGGTGAGTTGCTCAGGTATGGAGGTGAAAGAATCCCTTGTGTGCAGATGGTGGGTGTCACCCTTTCACTGCCATGTGAGCTTCAGTGAAGGACTGACTACTGAACTCTCTGAGAATTTCACATCACCTCAACTGCTCTATGAACCCAATACTGTCTTAGGAACTACTGAAGGGAAAATCCACATTTGGTTGGCTCTGACCCAGACACTTTAAAGGTTCAGGACTGTTTATACTTTATCTCATATATTTCAATATACAAAAAGCATCTGAATCTATAAATAATGCATTTTGGGGGTCATTTACCCAACTTTTGGGTTACTCTCATTGTCACATTTTTAATGCATGATACACTGGTAATAGGTCATATCACCAACACTGATACAGGGTTCGTTTTCTCAAAGAATTGTGTCACAAATAGGGATAATATTCAACATATTTAACAGTTAATCAAAACAGATGCTAGAGCGGGGACCTGGACAACTTCTGTCACAATCTAGAAGGTCTCCCTGGATTGTGACAAGGTAGTCAGAGTCTCTAGGAAGGGGTCATAGTGAGCATACTGCACAAGTGACCCTCAGTGACTGGAGCTTTGTACCAAGCAATACAAAATCATTTCAGTAGTTAACAGCTGGCATAGAAAAGATCAGCCCTCACTCAGAGCCACAAATTCATCTGACTTACATGGCTGACTTCCTCTAAAGGTCCCATATAAAGACAACATTTTGCAATCTTGAAAATAGAAAAAGACATGGAAAGCTCGTTTAAATAATCAAGTTGGTAGCTTTAACAAATTGAAACCAGTAAATCTTTTTTTGTTTGTTACTTCATATCAACAATGTGTTTTCTCTATTTCATCAAGCCAGCAAGCTAGCAAATAGAGGTGTCTACAACAAATTGATAAAATTAAAAGAAATACATGTAAATCAATTTCAATTATGGACTGCATAGGAAGTCTGTGGTTTGTTTTATTCTGAGGACCATTAGAAGTAATCCCTCAAGGTTAGAGCCCTCAGCTGACACCGCAGATTATTAGGTAAATTCTACTCTGGTGTGTGTTCGTTGTATCTACTTTACTGAAATTATTCAAAAGTTTCAATGCAAAGTTGGTAAAGAATGAAGATATATTTTATTATTAAATAAGTCCCAACACAAATATTCTGCTTGAGGATCACTTAACTGCCTATAATCAGTTTTAAATATATGATATAAAAAGATTTTAAATAAGTTTGACTACTTTATTCACCTTCCATGTTCCCACATTCCATTGTGAATTAAACAATTTTGTATAGAATTCTCATGAGAATTAAATATAATAGAGCTGTAGCTCTCAGGAAGTGTAAATGTAGAACAGTAGCTCACAGTAACTCATTTAAAAGGAATGCATAAAAAGTAAATGAAACTAAAATCTAATTTATTTACTTAAAAACAAACATATCAGGTATCTAAGGAAGGGATAAAACTGTATATGATCCTTAATTAAGCATCAACAGGGATATACCCAGAAAAGCTTTAGTTCCACTCTGAAATAGCAAAGGATAAATATCAGTAGGTATAAAATTATTATTTATAACAAAATCTAAAGTCAATTTACATATCTGAAAGTGTTCAAATTAGTATGGTTGTGATGCTGCAGTTATGACACTGACCGTACAAGTTTTCAAATAATTTACTGCATCTTAAAATTGCTGAGAAGATATTCCCTACAATCATTCTTAAAGTTATGTCATTGGAAACAATAAAAATATTTATGAGGTGGCTGCCATAGAATGAAATTAATTAAACCTATCGAACTGCTTAGAGTGATCCTATAGTTAAACAGTAGTAAGGTATAATTGATAGTTGAATCAACCATATTGATTTTTGTTTGTTTCTTTGTGAATCCTCAAAGATGTAATGTAAGTTAAAACTTTACACATCAGTATTTTCTGGGGGAAAAGCAAGAAAATGCATGTTAACCACTTTGGAGGATATCATTTAGTTGTGTTTTTACAACTCTGCTATATGAATTCCAGGATAGTTTTATATATGCAATATTGACAGTACCAGATTATTTTTTAACATGATCAAATATTCATGTATTAAACAGGTTAAGACAGAACTTTCTTTTTTAAAAAATTATTTATTTATTTTAGACAGAGGGGAAGGGAGGGAGAAAGAGAGGGGAGAAACATCAATGTATGGTAGCCTCTGGCACACCCCCTACTGGGGACCTGGCCTGCAACCCAGACATGTGCCCTGACTGGGAATCAAAATGGTGAACCTTTGATCCACAGGCTAGCACTCAATCTACTGAGCCACACCAGCCAGGGCAAGACAGATATTTTAAATGAACCTCATGTAGAAGTGCAAAGAATGTGTTCTATGATGTATTCTATGAGTTAACAGTTAATAAAATTAAAAAATACATTTTTAACAACTGATAATTAAAATTTTACCAATCATTAAAGTGTTTGTTAAATGTTGATAATGGAAAGATCTTAATAACTTTATTTTAAAACATTTTCTTTATCATTTATTTAACAATTGTAATTTTCTTTTCATCTAGTTACTAAATAGAAAGTAATAGTTATCATTTTAATTATATTTGCTTTTGTAAAAAGAATAATTTAGGAAGTTTTCTCAAACTGAAAATAAGCATACACAATATTAATTTCTATAAACAAAATTCTAATTGTATATTGGAATTTTATTTATGCTATGAATCTATAAATTGAATGACTTTATTTCTCACCACCATAAACCTAGGAGGCAAAACATTTTTTCATGCATATGGGTACCCCAAAAATACTTTTTAAAATTTAATCTTTATTGTACATTTTCCATTACCCTTTAGTCTCCTTATACCCCTTCCTCCAGCAATAACCACACTGTTGTCCATGTGCATCAGTCCTTTCTTCTTTTGGCTTGATCCCTTCACCCACTAACCTCACCCCGACCCAGCCCTCATCCTGCTCTCCATCTGTAAGTCTGTCTCTATTTTCCTTGGTAGTTCAGTTTGTTCATTAGATTCCACATAATGAGTGCAATCATATGGCATTTGTCTTTCTCTGACTGGCTTATTTCGCTTAGCATAATGTTCTCTAGGTCCATCCATACTGTAGCAAAGGGTGGAATTTCCTTCTTCTTAATGGCCAAGTAGTATTCCATTGTGTAAATGTCCCATAGTTGTTTGATACACTCATCTACTGATGGCCACTTGTGTTGCTTCCCTATCTTGGTGATTATAAATAATGCTGCAATGAACACTGGGGTACTCATATTCTTTCAAATTATGTTTTGGGATCATTTGGATATATTCCCAGAAGTGGATACCTGGTTTGAAAGGCAGATCTATTTTTTTATTTTTTGAGGTATCTCTGTACTGCTTTCCACAGTGGCTGCACCAATCTGCATTTCCACCAAGAGTGGGAAAACATTCCCCTTTCTCCACATCTTTACCAGCATTAGTTGTCTGTTGATTTATGATGATAGCCATTCCGACAGGTATAAGATGATATTTCATTGTGATTTTAATTTGCATCTCTCTGATAACTAGTGACATTGAGCATCTTTTTGTATGTCTTTTGGACATCTAAAAAGACAATAAAAAGTTACTCACTTTCCTCATCTGATTACATAAACCCTAAATTTGGAAGCATCTGAAGTAATGTTATGACTCACAATATATTCACATTTACCTTTCTTTTACAGTGCATCTTACCATTCCTCATAAAACAAAAATCTAAGATCAAGTTACAAATTACATAAATAGTAAAGGACAGTAAATATTTCAAATATCCACATGGATATGCATGATTAATTAGTATTTTGAATTGTGATATTCAAATGTTTTATTTATTATTTCTCTTATATCTTTCCTTCTAATATTCAAAATAAGTGCTTTGTTAAAAATTAGTCCTACCTGTCTAAATGGGGAATAGAATAAATAGAATAGAATAGAATAGAATAGAATAGAATAGAATAGAATACCATTAGTCTTCATTTCTGCTCTTGTGAAATAGATGTCCGAAAACTAATTCAAACCTAGAAAATGTTTCTAAATAATAAACACACATTCTCCATAAGGCTAGAGGTCAAAAATAAGAGGACACAGGAGAATAAAAAAGTAAATATGCCTTACAATACTGATTTCTTGATGATGCCTGCCCATTTTAAGAACCCAGAGCCTTGGATTTTGGAGGATAACAAAGAACAAAATACGGTGGATAGCTGAAATTGAGACCATCATTTAAACTCAGGATTCAGGAAAAGACTATATATTTAATAAACAGTACACTTTTGTCTTCTAATGAAAGGATGATAAGGGAAATTTACTAGGATCTGGGTAGAAAACTTAAAACATCTTTGATAATCTATAACCAAAGGTTAGCCATTTGTGTCTATAGTTTTGAACTCACTTTACTTGCATGTCCCAGGACATTCAAAGTTAGGAAATTAACTTAACACATATCCTGGGTTGACAAGTACCCAAAAATACCCACTGGGGCAAAAGAGAAAAGAACAAAAAGACAAATGTAAGATGATTTTATCATTTATCTATTAGTGGTTTCATCAGTTAAAATAAGGACATGGCTCTATTTCTGATGTCTGACTGATGACAGCTCTAAAACTTCACTTCTTCCTGTTTCCTGAGGCTCTACGTTTGGACGAGCATATAAGGAAGCCTGGGTGATGTTTCCTTTAGCACTGGCAAGAAGCTCAAGCCACATGTGAGACCCCTCACCACAACCCCACCGCCTAGCCACTATAAGAACCCCAAGCCAATAAATAACATTTTCTTCTCTTTCAAGGCATTTTTGGACCTGTTTTAAGGGTCACCCCATTTACCCCAGAAAGCTTTATTATGTAATAAACTTTTTCATAATCTTTTGGGGTATGTCTGTGTGTTTGTGTCTGTGTGCGATAATTAGTCTCAATATTAAACAAATTTTGGGTGAAGGTCTATCCTGAAACTACTAAACAAAACAAAACAAATGTAATTATGATGTTTTATTTATTAGTCCAGCCTTTTTTCTTGGGGAAAAAATGACTAATTCAAAACTCAGTAGTATTGTCATTAATGTAAGTTTCATAGTCTATAGTTTATTACATCCATCTACTTCCTTTTAGAACACTAGAATATTTTATATTTATAGACTTTAAGCAATTTCCTCTTCTGTGTGATGAATTAAAGATGACCAAAAGCAAAATAGAACCAGATACATTGAAATAAAGAGCAAACTGACAGTAATCAGAGGGGAGGGGGCTAATGGGGAGAAAAAGGGGAAGACTCATCAAAGAGCATGTATGAAGGACACATGAACAAAGCCAAAGGGGGGCGGGATTGAGAGTGGGAGGTGGGGATGGATGGGATGGGGGCGAGTGCTGGGGCAACATGGAGGCAACTGTACCTGAACAGCCATAAAAATAATAAAAAGAAAATAAAAAATGATCAAAATTCATTCAATAAATGCCACAACAAATTTTTCCAGTGTGCTTATAAGTAACAAGTTTGAAACATGTGACTTAAACTTGTTTAGACAAACCAGAAGCTCTCCTATAATTTCTTACCTAGAAGGAGACTTCATCTTATTGTAAGTGTTCATGATTCTAACATTCCAAAGGCTATATATACAGCCATTAAGAGCAATGGCTTTGAAGCATTCCTGGCTTGTTAAGATACTTTGTAACAAGTTGTGTAAATTTGAGCACTTTTTTTATTCTTTTGATTTTATTTCTTCATCAATAAAATTGGTGTTTCATGTATATCTTATAGAAATAGTGTACATATTATCTTCTTTAATTTCTAGGAAATATTGAAGTTGATGTAGCAACAACAAAATCCAAACCCAGCTTACTCCAGAACTAGCTTAAATCAGTCCCCTACATTGACAGCCCGAGAAGTGATGTGCCCATTAGTACGCATGAATTCTATAGTTTGTTCTCTCCTGTCTACACAAGATGGCTTGCATTCAATCAAAATTTGTAAGGAAAACAGAAAAGGCAACAAAACAAAATAACAAGTATAGTCAAAGAATATAAGATGTAGAAACCATCAGATTGCAATTTAATAATGTCAATTATTACCATGCTAATAAATATAGTGGAAAAAGTAAATTATGGGCATAAACTGATGGGGAATTTCAGAGAACAGAAATAAGAATCAGAAGGAAATGATAAAAATACAATATCACAAAGATTATTAACATTTTGATACAGCAGTAGACTTGCTACAGGAAAGAAATAATAAATAAATTTGAGGATAAATCAGTAGATATTATTCAAAGTGAAACAAAAAAATTAAAAAGACAAACATAAAGGTGATCCTATCAACTCTGGGGCAATATCACATGGTCAATATATTGGATTTCCAGAATAGATTGGAACTATTTGATTCTTGGGGTTTCAAGAAAATAACAAAATAATAAAAGACCACAAATCCAGGAAACAGAGAAACCTAAACGAGATAAACACACAAACACATTCACACTCATAAACATCCATAAAGACGTCACATTCAAACTGCTGAAAAGAAAAATGAAAAAATTGTTAAGTACGCCAGAGAAATATACATATTCCAGACAGTGGAACAAAAGTAAGAGTCAATGACTTTTCTTCAGAAACAATCAGTCAAATAACATGAATAATAAGTCAGACACCTGTAAAGTACTGAAGATACCTGTACTTAGAGTGGAGGCTGGATGGAAGAAGTTTGAATTTAGGTGTTAAAATTCTACCCTCAGTTTTCAGCTGTTCCTACCAGTAGCACTTCAGAAAGGGCCTTGCTCTTCTCAGTCAGTGATGTTGCTCATTTTTCAGTGGTTGGTAAGCTTGCTGTGGAGGTGGTGTTCTGTGCTTCTGGGTCCAACTTCAGTCTTAGATAGCACACATGTGCAAACGTCTCAGTGTTGGGGATTTCTGAACACTCCTGTCCCTCTTTTTTGTCAGCCAAATTCTACATTTCATCTGTGGTAGTTCTCATGTAGGAGGTTTTTTTGCCCTGCCCACAGAAGAAGAATTTCAATTTTATTCTATTTGAAATCAGGAGAGTCTTCTTAGTGGCATATTGGAGGTGAGAGTGTTTACTATTCGTCCAATAAGGACTAAGGCTTTTGAGAGAGGAGCCCAAGAAGTGGGTAGATCTTTGTGCTTTCTTACAACAACAACCATCTCCTCCTGCTCTGACAGTGGTAATTCTCTTCAGAATATTTCCTGCAATATTTTTATTCATGAGCGTTCAATGGAGGAACAAGGAAACTGGCCTGTGAATGTGATGTAAACTCCCCCTGTGTCTATATCTCCCAGAGGTTCTATACCATCGCAATAGCCCATAGGTGCCCTTTAGCAAGTCACAACAGTTTTGGTTGATTTCCCCTTGCCAATTTTCATGGCAGTGATGCAGTGGCAACTGATCTCTCCCCACTAAATGCATTAACAACCCTCCAATGTACAGTCAAAAATGTCTCCAGACATTGCCAAATGTTTCCTTAAGGAGAAAACTCATCCCTTCTCTCGACTTCTTCATGGCTTATCTACCATATAAATAGCCATTCAACAGCAATAACCAATACTGGAAATATCTTGAGAGGAATCAAGAAGACTTCCTTAATCCAAATTATGTTTAAATTTTGTTCTTAGTAAATTATCCTTGAGGATCCCATAGTCTTTTTTGTCTTCAGTAGATCCCAGAAAGTGCATAAAAACCCCTAAAAATTACTCTCACACAGTAAATACCCTATTTATACCATAACAGATCATGAGAGCCAGAATAGAAAGTCACACAAAAAATATTTTTATTCACTATTCTGACAAGTACTGTTAAGTGACTAATATTTACCAACCACTATCCTGGTCACTAGGAATACAGTTTTAAAAGTGGGGGCATAACACCTATCCTTATTGAGTTATCATCTAATGGAGGCAAGAAGGATGAAAATACATTAAAATGCAATTGCATAATGTTTATAGAATTGAATCATATGCATAGATTTAAATAGTTCATGCAGTTACATATCTCTTGCATGCAGGAAATAGAAAGTCTAGGTAGAAGCTGAATGTAGGATATGTCTAGGATATGTTAATGTAGAGTGCAGTTTTAACATATAAAAATACAGATTTCTCATTTTTATTGTACCTACATACAAGAAGATTACTTCATATTAGCAGACCAGAAGAAACAGTAACCTGTTCCGATTTTGGAGGCTTCTTGGACTTAATGTGACAAAACATTCACCTCCAATATCATACCTTTCTAAAAGGCTTCAAAGCATATTTTTTCTATTAAAAGTTAAATCTATTAAAAACACAAAGAATATGTATAATAAAATCAGTAATGTGAAGAAAAGTATAGTGTTTCACAAAATAACATGAGGACAGTATCCATTCTGGGATGTTACTAAGTGGCATTAAAGATGAGACCTTCCTAAAGAATCGGTACTTGCTTGATAAGTAAGACTAAGTCTAGAAAAATAAGATGTGTTTAGATGTAGAGAAGAAAGCAGGGAATTTGGAGAAAAGCACAGACACAGTTCCTAAAAGTGGAAAAGAATAAACATATGTTGGAGAAGCAGAGAAAAATGCAATTTTGTGTGGCAGAAGTATGGTAGGGAGAACAGTGACGAAATAGAACTTAAGGTCAATTTTGCAAGCTTTTGTGTGTCTTATTAATAATTCTTAATTTTATTTTAGGAGCAATAAGAAACATTAAGAAATTTTACTGGGGCATCTCTATGGGCAGATTTATATTTGCACTTTGTCCAACAAAGAGACGATAGTGATTTAGGCAAAGGTGGCATGAGAAGACTCAGGAGAAACTTCAAAATGACAGAACACGAGTTGATGTTATGGACTACGTGTTTGTGTTTCCCTCTAAATTCACTTTGAAATTATATCCCCCAACTGGATAGCATTTAGGAGTGGGGCCTCTGGGAGTTAATTTGATCATAAGGGTGAAGCCCTCAGGATGGGATAGGTGCCTTTATAAGAAGAGACACAATGACATATTAATTAATGGAATGTTCTTTAGCTGTTTTAAACAGTTTTCAAATAATTTAAAGATATTAGAATGTTTGTTGAAGGAAAGCATGTTGCTAAATTATATATATAATACATGAGGGGAAAAAAGAAGAGACGTGAGAGAGCTTGCTTATTCTATTTCCACAATATAAGGATACAGAAGATCACCATCTGCAAAACAGAAAGAGAACACTCACCAGACACCAATCCACTGGTACTTGATCTTGGACATCCAGCCCCCATACTATGAGAGGAAAACAAGTTCATTGTTTAAGCCATATCATGATCTTACATGACACAAGAATTTTTAAAACATGCAATACCTGACTATGCAGTCAGAGGCACTGACCTCTTTTCTCTTAAATTGTCAAATAAAAAAATAACAACAGTCAACACAATAGCTATCTAGTATGAATGCCCTGTCTTGAACCATAAATATTAGGTCATAAGATAGAGTTGTGTCTTATTGGTCATGTTGCATAACAGCGTTTAGTTTAATTGGATAATTCTTGGTACCAGCAATCCTTACATGCAAGGATGGGCACCTGATTGTTTAAAAAGTCACTTTGGAGCAAAAAAGGTAGGTAATTCTATTATTATTATTATTATTATTATTATTATTATTTTATTATGTGAATTAATCAAAAGTATACCTATTTTTGACATATTGGCAAAAATATATTTTTGTTGTGCCACAGAATCAGTTTATGTGTGCCATGCGATAAAATGGTTGAAAATCACTATCATAGTCTATTAAGAGTAATACCAAAAAATCAGTTATTGGAGAAAGAAAAGAGTTGAGTTTGGACAGGTAAATAATTTGAGATGCCAATGTGACATTTAAGTGAAAAAGTCCAAAATCAAGTGAATATGTACATGTGGGGTTTAGAAGAGTTGGTTGGCCTGGTGATAATACTTAGGGAATTTTGAAGTTATAGAAAGTTTTTAAATCTGTGGAAAATGGATTAAATAATCTATGAAAACATATAAAGAGGATGTCCTGAGGGTGGGCTCTGAGGAACTTCAATGCCATCAGAGAGGCCATGTACACACATTTGTATGAGTTTATACAAGTTTGAGCTCTATGTGTATGTGGCACATCCAAATCCCTACCAAATGCATAGCTAGAATTTGCATCTCATTAAATTCCAGACAATGCGTTGCCCATCCATGAGTCGTAATAAAACAGAGCCAGAGTTAGATTCTCTGGCAGAGAAAGCAGGAGCCTGCACTTCAAAGGGAAGAAGAGTCATTGGTGGTAGGAGGAGGCTGGGATGGAGTGCTAATACCCAGTTTAAGGACTTAGAGTATGAAGTGCAGACAGTTTAAAACTGAAAATTAATGCAGTGTGTATATTACTTATGAAAATATCAAATTTTCATTTAAAATTTTAATTTTTGAAGGGAAAAATCAAGGGAGTTTAATATTTCCATATTGTCACATGTCTTCTATATTCCTCAATATTCTTCTATGCACAATAGTGTTTCCACTAGTGTTCACTATTCTTCAGGAATTTCCAGGAAATGCATACATTATTTTAAAATTCTATGAATTCAGCAAAGACTTTAAAGTCACTAGTAAAATGACAAAATATAGTGGGTAAAGATATTTTTGCCAAGTGATTTGGCCTTGTTTTCTCTGAAAGTATATGCAAATATGCAGGCTATAGACAGGGAAAAATATTTTAGGCCAAACCATTTATGAACTAGAATCAATTCAATTATTCTAAAGCCTATTGTGCAATTTATGGATTGTCTAGCCTTGTTCCATTTTCTTTTTCTTTCTGATCATTGGATTTTGCCAATTTTTCTGCTTATTATAATTCCTTTAAAAGATGATCCAGGGAAAATAGAAAATAAGAAAATCTTTATGAAAACATGGTAATTTGTAGAATGCTTTCTTGCTTAAAAATATTTAGTAGGAGAGAAGGGTGAATATATTAAATAAAATTAAATTGAGAGATTATAGTATGTGGATTTGAAGTGCATATGTCCCTAATTATTTTAGAAAAGTAGTTTTAAGTGATTGTTTGTTGTTTGTTAAGCTTCTTTTACATTTTAAACATTGTTTTCCTAAATACAAACTTAAAGATGCTTTAAAAACAAAACAAATGTAATTACAGTTCCTGTAGGTTAAGAATGTGAGGGCCTCTTGAAGCTGTACTCCTTTGAATCACCTCCTACATACACACACAATGCTTCACATTCCCACACATAGTCACTCACACACATACTCATACACACATGTGTCCACATGTATATACAAACAAATATAGACATTAACATGTACATAGACTTGTACATATAAGCATACCAACCCCTAAGAAAGCCTTTGGCTATCTCTGTAAAACTCTAGGACTGTATGCAGTTGAAAATTGCTCTGAAAAGCACAAGGTTTATGTCATGAAAAAAAGTTCTTTAATTTTTTTAAGCATCAGTGCAAATTACATGATATTAACATACACAAAATAATGAGTATCATAATCAACTAAGGTGGAGGATAAAAGTAGTATCTTATGCTTAAACAGTTATTTATAATTGTTACCCAAATAAATGGACAGAAAAGTCAATATTGCTTACATTCATAACTAGTATCAGCATTTCATTATACAATTGACCCTTGATTGACATGGGAGTTAAGGGCACTGAGCTCATGAAGAAGAAAATTTGTGTGTAACTTGTCAGCCCTCCACACGCACAGATTCCCAACTATGGATGGAAAATACTGTCTTTGCCCTGGCTGGTGTAGCTCAATGGATTGAGTGCGGGCTGTGAACCAGGCATCACAGGTTCAATTCCCAGTCAGGGCACATGCCTAGGTTGCAGGTCGTGGCCCCCAGCAACTGCACATTGATGTTTCTCTCTCTCTCTCCATCCCTCCCTTCCCTCTCTACCAATAAATAAATAAAATCTTTAAAAAAAAAAAAAAGAGCAGGGGTTGGAACCAGCAGAAACGCAGGAGCTGTGCGCACCCACGGGGAACAAATAGGGGGAAGCTGTGAACACCGGAATATCCAAAAGAGACTACACAACTGATCCTCGCAGGTATTCTACCACAGAAGATCACACCATAAACACAAGGAACCTGAACAGATCAAATTAAGAAACAGAGGTTAACAAGAAGAGTCTCAGAAACAATGAGAAAACAAAGAAACAATCTGCAAATGAAGGGAAAGGAGGAAGCCCCAGAAGGAATGCTAAATGAAATAGAGGCAACTCAACTATCAGATATTGAGTTCAAAACAATGATTATAAGGAAGTTCAACGACCTCACAAGGAGCTTCCAGAAACTAGAGGGAAACTACACTGAGCTCACTGCAAACTATATCAATATGAAAAAGGAAATAGAAACTATCAACAAAGGCCAAGAGGAAATGAAAAATACAATTTCTGAACTGAAGAACACAGTAGAAGGGATGAAAAGCAGGATTGATGAAGCAGAAGATCGGATCAGCGAATTGGAGGACA
>PVIA01014035.1:0-28906 GCA_004024845.1 Tonatia bakeri
GGACTGCAGACTGGTACAACCACTGTGGAAAACAGTATGGAACTTCCTTAGAAAACTAAAAATGGATCTGCCTTTTGACCCAGCAATTGCACTGCTGGGACTATATCCTAAGAATCCTAAAACACTAATCCAAAAGAACCTTTGCACCCCAATGTTCATAGCAGCACAATTTACAATAGCCAAGTGCTGGAGGCAACCTAGATGCCCATCAGTAAATGAATGGATCAAAAAACTATGGTACATTTACACAATGGAATTCTATGCAGCAGAAAGAAAGAAGGAGCTCCTACCCTTTGCAACATCATGGATGGAACTGGAAAGCATTATGCTAAGCGAAATAAGCCAGACAGTGAAAGACAAATACCATATGATCTCACCTTTAACAGGAACCTAAAAAACAAAACAAAGAAATAAGCAAAATATAGTCAAAAGCACTGTAATAGAGGACAGGCAGAAAGTGATCAGAGGAGAGAGGAGGGAGTGTCAGGGGAGGGGGGAAGGGTTTACAGGAAAAAAGTTAAAATACACATGGATAAAAACTAGGGGGAGGGTGGTAATGGGAGGTAGGCAGGAAGGGAGGGGTGGGTGGGCTGGAATGGGAGTAAAAGGCAGAAAACTGTACTTGAACAATGATTAAAAAAAAGTTCTCAGAAAATAAGTTTCAATTTTGCCTACATCAATTACTTCATCTGTCTCATATCTAAAAATGGGCAACACATTAACCCTGAAAGAGTCAGAGGAATTCTATTCTTCCCTCTTTAGAAAACAAGAAAGGAGCTTAGAGGATCCCTGCTTTTGTGACTGGGTATTGTCTCCTTCAGGTTCTAAATTTTTTATTAATGGCCCAGCCTCTATATGTCCTATTAAAGTCAAGTTGACCTGATCCAATTCAGTGGAACCCAGAAGGGAAACAAGCAGTAAAATATTTAAAGAATTATTTAAATCTCCTGCTCTGGGACACCTTAAATATAAACTTTCTAATTTTTTATGTGTAAAAACAAACAAACCAAAAAACTTTGGAAGTTTAACTGAAAAACAGAGACCTATGGGATATTATAATCAGCAGTCAGGCTAGTTGCAAAATGGCTCTTTACCTATATGACAGCCAACTCTGCGATAGTCACATAGTATGCAAATGAATGAGTGAACCAACAAAATGATAGTATGGGTTCTGCTTTGTATATTTTCCTCATAGACATAAACAAATCTCCCCTGAATCCTCATCACACTCAAGACTCTTATAGTTGGCTGGACCTTGCTTTCTGTACCTAATTTTTTAAAACTTGAGGTAATAGTCTTAACCCAGCAACTTTGCTGCCTTCTTTGCAGGATGAAAACATCCACAACTGCATTTTGCCCACTGATCACCTTCTTGTCACTAGGAATCATTTACAGGAAAGGTTTTTTATTTTTTAAATATATTTGATTGATTATGCTACTACAGTTATCCCAATTATCCCTCTTTGCCCCCTCCACCCAGTACCCTCGTTACCTCTGGCAATCCTCTCCCCTTTCTTTAGTCACATCCATGGGTCATGTGTATATGTGTTATGGTTTCTCCATTTCCTATACTGTTTTCAGAATCCCCATGGCTATTCTGTACCTACCAATTTGTATTTCTTAATTCCTGCACCTTTTTTTCCCCGATTTTCCCTCTTCCCCCTCCCAAATGGTAACCCCGCAAATGATCTCCATATCTATGGCTCTGTTTCTGTTCTACTTGTTTAGTTTGTTTTTTAGATTCAAATATTGATAGTTGTGAATTTATTGCCACTTTAGTATGCATAGTTTTGATCCTCTTTTTCTTAAATTAGACCCTTTGACATTTCATATAATAATGGCTTGGTGATGATGAACTCCTTTAGCTTTACCTTGTCTGGGAATCACTTTATCTGCCCTTCCATTCTAAATGATAGCTTTGTTGGATTTTAGAGTAATTTAGGTTGTAGGTCTTTGCTTTTCAACACTTGGAATACTACTTGACAGTCCCTTCTTGCTTGCAAATTCATTTGAGAAATCAGCTAAATGTCTTATGGGAACTCATTTGTAGGTAACTCTCTGCTTTTCTCTTGCTGCTTTTAAGATTTGCTCTTTAGTTTTAACATTTGGCATTTTAATTATGATGTGTCTTGGTGTGGTCCTCTTTGTGTCCATCCTGTTTGGGACTCAGTGCTTCCTGGACTTGTATGTCTAGTTCCTTCACCAAATTAGGGAAGTTTTCTTTTATTATTTGTTCAAATAAGTTTTCAATTTCTTGCTCCTTCTCTTTCCCTTCCAGCACCCCTATGATTCCAATGTTGGAATGTTTGAAGTTGGCCCAGAGGTTCCTTAGCTTATCTTCATTTAAAAAAAAATTTGTTTTTCTTCTTGCTGTTCGATTGAATGTTTTTTCCTTCCTTATGTTCCAAATCATTGATTTGATTCTTGGCTTCTTCCACTCTACTTTTGATTCCCTGTACATTTTTATTTATTTCAGTTAGTGAAATCTTTATTTCTGCCTGAGTCTTTTTTATGTTTTTGAAGTACCCAAAGAGTTCCTGGAGCATCCTGATAACCTGATAAGTGTTTTGAACTCTGTATCCGATAAGCTGCTTATCTCCATTTTGTTTAGTTCTTTTTCTGGAGTTTTGTTCTGTTCTTTTAATTGGGCTGTATTTCTCTGCCTCCTCATTTTGGCAGCCTCCCCGTCTTTGTTTCTATGTATTAGGTAGAACTGCTTTGACTCCCTGTCTTAGTAGCGTGGCTTATTGTAGAAAAGCACACCTGTAAGTTGGATGGGGTAGAGCCTTAGGTAGTCACCAGAACAGGGCAACCTGTGTGAACCAGGTTGATGGAGTCACTGATATGGTGTTGCTATTCCTTGGCTTTGTGTGGAGGAGGGCTCAGAAAAGGGACGATGCCAGTGCCTGACCTCTGGAGTTTTGTCTGGAAGGAAGATATCCCCCAGTACTCACCCTGATGCCTGTATTCTCCCTATATGCCACTGGTGCCTATCCAGCTGCTGCCCCAGTGCTAGAACCCAGAGGGAATGAGTCTGCATAAGTCCTAAGTCTATTGCAGGCCCTTTAAGAGAAGACTCCTGAGAATTCCACAGTTTCTTCCACGATCCCAACCCACTGGTTTTTATAGCTGGAAGTTATGGGGACTTGTCTTCCTAGTACTGCAACTCTGGGTTGGTGGTCTGGTGTGGGTCTGGGATCCCTTGCTCCTAAGGTATCCCCCCACCAATTTGTAGCCACCCCATTGGGTGTTGGACCACCTGTTCTGCATCTCTGCACCTCCATGCTTCTCCACATATCTCCATGTCCCATCCCTCCTATCCATCTGGATGAATATGACTTATTTAAATCCTTGGTTGTTGGGCTTCCATACAGCTCAATTTTCTGATGATTCTGGGGGATAATTTGTTTTGTAGTCTAGCTGTATTTTTGCTGTGGCTGTGCAAGAAGGCAAGCCATGTTTGCCTATGCCTCTGTCTTGACCTGAAGTCTTACAGGAAACTTTTTAATAATGATGACTTTAATTGGTTTACAGATGGATCTTTGAAAGATGAACAGAGATGTTACTGAGCTGGATATATGATAATTTTTTGTGGTGAATATAATTCAAAGTTCTTATTTACCTGATTAAGACATGTCCAAGAAATTGATTTAATAGTTTTAACTCTGGTGTGTCAGTTTGCCAAAAATGAAATAGCCAATATTTGCACTAATAGTAGCTATGCCCTTGGTGTAGATCATGACTCTACCATGTTGCAGAAGGAGTGGGTCTGTAACAGGGTGTAGCCAAGAGGGGGGCCCCAAATAGGGATTTGGAATGAGGCCCAGAACTCAGGGTGTCCAGGGAATATTAGAATGTTCTCACCCCTCCACCACAGGTGTGGGTTGGGGGAAGGGACACATGGAGCAGGGCCATAGAGAGCTGTTTTGCATAGCAACAGCTTTGCAGCTAACCTCTGGTGTGGTCATTTAACATATCTATAACATTTAACTGGTTACATAGATAGTTAAATAGCTGTGGCCATGCTTTGAGCCAGGGGGATGGAAGTAACTTCCCCACCAAGACGTAACTGGGGGGCAGGTCCCCCAAGTTACAGCACCTGTGTGGGAGCTTGGAGAAGATTGGCTCCAGGACATGGGGCCATGCCTGCCCAGACTCACGATGGCAGCCCAGTTAAAGCTGGAAAGTTATGAGAGTGCTGGCAAGTGTAGCCAATTGTGGGAGGAATCAGAAATGGGGCTGCAGAGGAAGATTGGCGTGGGGATTTAAACGCAGACTCAGCAGCCCTGGGAGAGAGAACCATGTAGCTTTGCCACAGTGAGGACTCCCGAAGCCCTGTGAGAGAGAGTCACCACTCGGCTTTGGCAGAGTGGTGACCCCCGTTCCTTGCAGCCATTGGGGAGAGGACCATGCATTTTTGGCAGAGTGGAGACTCCTGCGGCCATTGTGCAGAGAGGACAATGTGGCTGTGGCAATGGAAAGGAGAGCCACATGACTTTAGCAGAGATCCCGGTGACATAGCTGATGGTGCTGGGAACTGAGGGAGGCCTACCAGCTGAGATGGATTACTGGGAAGAACTGGGGGCTTCCTGAGCCACGGACTTCTATTTCTCTTCCTGAGATATGGTATCCCCAGACTGGACAAAGGGGAAAGGAAGGACTGTGTGTGTTTGTGGGTGTTTTAAGGGACTTTAGGATTTTGATGAAGACATTAGGTCACTACTTTAAGTTTGTATAGAATTAAATGAACGTTTTCTTTCCTTTTCACGAATCTCTGGCATTGAGAGATGTCTTTCCTATAAGGCGGCAGATATAATGAACCTGGGGGAACCTGGGGTGTAATAGTTTATCACACCAGGCCCCCATTTTGTTCTGTAACAGGTCTTAACTTTCTCAGGGCAGCACATAAAGAATAAAAAATAGGTTTCAGGCTTATTTGAAGTCATACAGAAATTAAAACAATTGGAAATTACTAAAATTCCAGAACATTCTAAAGCTGCCACCATGAAAGCAAAAGAAAATTATTTAGTTCATGCTGTAGATAGGCAGCCCAGTGACCTGGACCTCAGAATGCTCCTCACTTCCTATTAAATCAATGAAAGACTCTCTTTTACAATTTCAATGGACAGCTTCAGAGAACAGCACAGGATTTGGCAAGAACAAAAAAAGGGAAACTTTGACCCAGAGAAACAAGTACAGTCTCATTCAGAAACCAATCTTATCTAATAAGAATTCAATTAGCTATACTTGCATATGTACATGAGCTAACACAATTGGGCCCTAAAAGATGATTTCATGAAGTAAACATTGTTTACTTTGACTGAACCTATTATCTTTTTGCATCAACGATAACATACACCTTTGGCATGTCAGGGAAATTTCTTTTTCTTTTCTTTTTTCTTTTTTTGAGTTCTCACTGCTACAGTGTAGAGACCACAAAGCCCCTCATTGTTATTGTTATTGTGTTAATTGTTAACTACTTACTATGCTTCACCAACCACTGTAAAAGAAGTATGAGTCCATTTTACTTAAAATTTTTTTTATTGTTGTTCAAATACAGTTGTCTCCATTTTCTTTCTATCACTCCCCCTCACCCCAGCCACCACCACCTTCCACCCCTGATCCCACCCCACCTTGGTTTTGTCCATGTGTCCTTTATACATGTTCCTGAAAACCCTTTTCCCTTTTCCCCCATCTCTGCTTTTCTTTTCACATCTCCCTAATCTATCACCAGTAATTTCATGTGACCCTTTATGCCTTCTGCATTGATTATAATGTGTGAAATAAGGTGCAAAAATGACATTCTCTAGAGCATTTTATTGACTCACTGAAATGTTACTTTCTGGTAATTATCATCAGTTTTTCTCAAATAAAATTATAAAAATTCTCCACCAGTTTGAAGATTTCTTACATTGACAGCTAAAAATTCCAAGCTTATAATCAAGACTTGACCTTTCTGGTGACCTGTCCTCAGCCTACAACTTCCCGGAGGCCTGGCAAGTGTTGCCTCATCAGTGTAGAGGACACTCTTATCACCCTCATCACTCATAAAGTGTAAAGAGTTTTAGTGGCTCTGTTTTAAGAACCAAGAAAGAACACCCAATATTTTCCCATGATATCACACAAAATGCTGAGGCTTCCTGAGGTGCGGACACTCACCCAGAGTCACATAGCCTGCAGGTGGACTCAGACATGCCATGTGTGGGCTGTTGTCACTTGGCATCTCTGCTCCAACCATTTCTATGCTTCTTCTTATATCAGAGAGACTGAAAGGTTAAATATTACATTTTTTTTTCATACTCAGTGCTTTAGAATACAGATGTATAGAAAATTCAGCCTGAGGTGTACTGGTTCATAATTCAGAAGCTGGAAGGGAGATGGGGCCATAATTTCTGCTGCTGTGGTGACTGATGGGTGGGCAGTGGCAGACATGGCTTTATGTGAAGAAGCAGGTGTTTCTCTACCTCTGGGTGGGGCTTCGGCCGTGCAACCTTCAGACTAGACTCCAGTGGCAAATCCTTACCTTCCATTTCTTTAGCCTTTCAATGGTTTTAGAAGCACCTAATCATTTGAGTTAAAGACCTTTCTGCACAAATGTTTATGGCAGATTTACTTGTAACAGCCCAAAGTTGGAAACAATAAGAATGTCCATGAATGGGTGAATGGATAAACAAATTTGGTGCATTTCTGCAATGAAATGGAACTGAGGGATAAAAAAATCTATTTAAAAAATTATGTTGACTCCAGAGGCCAAATTTCACCTTAAATTACATATTGCATGATTCCAATTTTGAAAATTCTAGAAAATGAAAATTAATTTATAATGACAGAGCAGGTGAATTTTCTTCACGTATGGGAAGGAAGTGAGAGAGGAGCAGACTGATAAGTGTACAAGAGGGCCTGAAGAGACTTTAAGAGTAAGGGGTATTGCTCTGGCCACTTTGGCTCAGTTGGTTGGAGTGTCATCTTGTGAACCAGAAAGTTGTGGGTTTAATCGCCATTCAAGGCACATGTTTCACTTGCAGGTTAAAGTCCCTGTTGGGGTGTCTGGGAGCCAATAGATTGATGTTTCTCTCCCATCAATGTTTCTTTTTCTCTAGACTTCTCTCTCAGTCTCTATTTCTATATCATTTTCTCTCTCTCTAAAAGCAGTGAAATTACTTTTGGGTGAGAATAAAAAGTGAACTAAAATAATTTTAAAAAGAATAAGGGGCATGTTCATTTTCTTCATTGTAATAACTTCTCTGGTGCATGTCTCTGGAAAACTTAATTATATACTTTCAATATGTTAAATTATATATATATGTCAACTATAACTGAATGCATATATACACACACACAGACACACATATATACATACATAATATTGCTTAAAGTGTAAGTTTAATGGAAAATACAAAACTCAAAATAATACCTAACCGGAACATGACTTTTTTGCACATTTTTCTGCTTGTCCAGCAGAGGGCGGTAGAGCTACCTAGCAGCCTGCCGTCTTCCCAGGGGGCTGCTGACCCCCAACTCAGCAGCAAGGTCTGACCCTCACCATTATCTCTGAGTCCAGTTATTCTCACTCTCCAAGCTGTTCATGCTGGACTCTATCAGCTCCTGAAACCAGCCAGAAATCTGCTTACTAAAGGTCAGTCCTTTGCAGACAGTTTTTTCCCCATCACCCTCTGTCTTTTGAGGGGCAAATAGCCACTCAAACACCCTTCAGGTCTCATCCAAGAGATCACTTTTTCAGACGTGCCCTCTGTGATCCCCTGACCAGCTGAGACTCAAGTACATGCTCTGGACACAGCAGAACTTTTCCTCCAAGGCCCCTCTCTGGATTATAGTAAACTCCCAGGTGCTATGGTTTACCTGAGAGCCTGTCTCTGTGACAACGGGAACTCCATGAGCACAAGGCCCATGCATGTCCTGTTCTTTGTGGAGATCTCAGGACCCAGGAAAGAGCCTGAGACATCACAGATGCTCAGTGACTACTCACTAAATGAATGAGGAAACCACACCATAAAAGCCTATCACCCTGAGTGACAGAAGACTTTCCTTACAGTTGTCCCTTGCTATATCACGGTTCACTTATTGTGGCTTCACTGTATTGCAACTGGTGAGTACCCATATAGAATTTTATATGTTGTTAAAATTATGTAGGTTTAAGAGTGTAGAAAGTGTTTAAGAGCATATGAAGTGTTTATAAGAGTGTGGGAGAGGTTAATAAGAGAGTGGGAAAGGTTTATAGGAGTGTGGGAAGGGTTTATAAAGCCTTAAATATATATAAGTAATAAAATAAGTATAATGCCACTACTTCGAGGATTTTCGAGGGGGTCTCTGGAACGTAACTCCTGTGATAGGTGAGGGATCACTGTACTTTGACAGAGCCTAAGAGTGCCTGCTCTCTCAGGGGCTTCTGTGCTGCTCTATCACCCATGCTTGGTACCACTTACAGGTAAGGTATGGTGACCACAGGAAAGTCCCCGAGGCAGAGGACAGAAGCTGCCTCAATGGTCAGGCAGCACAGGGACAGGCTCAACCAATAGACATGGAGTAGAAGGTACTTCCTGACATCACCTACCCAAAACCATGGAGTTATAGCCACCTGACCTCCCATCATAATTCTCTCTTCCCAGGATACACAGGACACCTCTCCCTTCACACCTGGGAACCACAGGTTCTTCTGAGACTCCCAGTCCTGGGTGTTTGTCCCTGGAAGAAAGGCCAGTCTGGTGACAACACCCAGCTTGACTCCTTTGCATCCTGAGTCATCTCTGTGACCTATGAGATACAAGAAAATCTAACCTTTTTACAGCATTTGAGAACATAGGAAAGACCCAGTGCCCAGCTGGGTTTCTGTGTCACAGGCATAGATTATCATCAGCTTTCAGGGGCCCAAGGTGCTGTGTGGTGCTGACAGGCCCAAGACTGAGACAAGGCAGAGGCCAATGCTGGGGTGAGTGGGTCATTCTCTCAAAGGAACACGTGCCCCATCAGTCTTGCTATTGAAGGAGGGCTCCACAGGCCAGTAAAATCAACCTTTCCTGAGAGCTTGTCAGCTGCAGAGTCTCTGGTCCACTGCACCCCTGCAGAGCCAGAAACTGCAGTTTAACAGTGTCTGGAGACTCTACTCATGCACAGAGGAGCGGGGAGGCTGCCCCATCTCTACATCATGGAATTTCATCTTGTCTAGTCTTCCAAGTTAGCTACACAGCTGCTGAGGCAGCATTTTTAATGTGTCACCTGGGCATCACAATCTTTACAAAGTTTCACAGGTGATCTGTTGCACAGTGGGGGTGACATCTCTGTGACAAGTTTTTTTCATGTAGCCCCAGAACTTCTGTTCCGAAAGGAAAAGTCAAATGTGAAAGGGAGAAGCTGTAGGGGTGACCACTGTGCACCAACAGGGATCTGGGGGGCTCTCTGGGACATGGACGTCAGAGGCTTGTGCTTTTCCACACACAGCATGTAAGTGTGTGCCTGTGTGTTTGTGTGTGTTCAAGGACCTCAGCAGTTCCCAGGGAATCAAAATACAGGTAGATAGTAAACTCTAAGTAGGAGCCAAATGTGGCATGATTGACGGCAGGGAAAGGGCAGGTCTTGGACACAACACCACCCTTGGCCCATGTGACCTGGAAAGTGATCTTGTCTTAAGAGGGAGCTCAAGGCATAAAGAGGATGTAGAGTAGATCTCACAAGTCCAGACAGAGGTGCCTGTGAGCCTTAGTGGACTCACAGAGCAGGCCCCAGATGTCATGGAGCCTCCCTCAGCTCCTGCAGGGGACTTGTCCCCTGGCAAGAGTTCCTGCTGGCTGGTAAGGAGATGACAATCCATGGGGTGGAGAGGAGGATGGGAGACAGAGACTGGCAGGCAGGGATTCCCTGGGGAGACAAGTACACTGGGAGGAGAGGGAGGGCTTATATTTGGACCTGAAAAGAGAGGACAGGGGAGCAGAGTAGGATGGGGAAGGGGCTTAGCCACAGGAAAATCTCATGATCTGGAAGTGTGAGGGGCAGGAAACCCTTGATTACTGTTCATTTTTAAGTTATTCATCACTGAGTATTGAAGTTTGAAAACTGATGATAATAATAACAATTTCTGTCAGCTGAACCTAGAAAGAAGCTTAACAGGGGCATTCAACGTTTTTCTTACCACCAACCAGAGAAAGAGCAGGAGGTTTAAGACTCCAAGAACACTCATTCTCTCATCTACAGGTACCTGCAGCCTGTCGCAGGCACTTTGGGCACAGAAAGATCAGACAAACCCCTGCCTGCATGGAGCTCACATTCTGTGGGGAGGAGATGGACAAGGATACGTCTAGACGTGATGTCAGGTACCCACAAGTTTTTTGAAGGAAACAGCAGGGACAGTTCAGAAAGTAAAAACAGAGGCTCTTCAGAGGAGGTGGTCAGCAAAGATGTCTCCCTAGGATGTCCCTGATTGTCAGCAGGGATCTGAGAGCAGTGAGGGGTGAGCCGAGCAGACATCTGGGGAAGAGTAATGAAAACAGGAGAAATCTTGGGCTCACAGGTACTAACATAATGGGGCCGTGCTGCTGACCTTGACTACAGGAGATGCACTCACACACATGTGCATGTAGACCAAGGCTGGCAAGTGAAGAGAAATGCTCGGCATCTAGGGCCTCGTCTTTTCATCTCAGTACATAGATTCAAATATTGATCCATGTTTTTCTTCCTTTCCAGTTTCACTCTTAATTTTCTGGAGCCTGCCCACCACAGCCCAACTTGCTATTGTGTCAACCGATGCTGCTGAAGGGAAGGGTGTGCTTCTAAATATCCTCAACAAGTCTCCAAATGCTGTAGTCATTATGTGGTACAGGGGAGTAGGGGAGAACTCCAATCATCGTATTGCATCATTTACAGGGCACATGAAAGTGTATAAAAATGGGCCTGCCTATAGTGGCCAAGAAAAAGTTAACTCTGATGGATCCCTGCTGTTAGAGAATGTCACTCTGAATGACACAGGACACTTCACTGTAGTCGTCTATCTTCAAAACTCAAAAAAAGAAATAGCAATAGGACAGCTCCGTGTGTTCCCTGAGTGATTGCTCTCTGCCCTCTGGGCTTCGGGTGGGTGACTTCTACTTTACACACAGGACTCACAGCCTGGACTCTGCCTCCATCCCCCTCTGCACCACGTCCCAGGCTGAGGTTGGGCATTTAGTGCAGGACACACACCGTGGAGACAAACTTCCTAAGATCAGAGATCCCTCCCCAGGTTCCAGCCCTGCACACACTCACCACAGAGAGAAGGGCCAGTCTGATGGCAGTAACTCAGCAGAGGGAGACCAGTCTCAGTCCTATCGTTGGGCTTTACCCCATGAACATGACCTCGAGAAAAACACCGAAATACTCTGTAAAAGCCTGACCTGATAAGCTTCCTGGATTCCTCACAGAGAAGCTCAGCTTGAGCAGCCCCTCTCCAGACCCCTTTCTCAGAGCTCCTGAGACAAGGGACCCTTGGAAGTGTATGTCAGGTAGGGCTTGTATTCCTGGGAAGGGCTGATGTGGAACAATGCTGTTCTGGGTGCCCAGTTCAGAAGGCTCTTGAGTGGTCATCAGCCAGGACAGGAGTGGAACCTGGTTCGTAACTGAGATTGTGATGGGAGAGCACAGCTGAACTAGGTCCACAGATTATCATCCAAATGTTCTGGGCTTCCTCTAGAGGAAGGTCAGCATCCCCAGGGAGAAACTGGAGAAAAGATGCTCCTGGCAGCTCCTTGTCCACCATGGATCAGCCCAGGGGACTCTGTCTTGGAACCCATCAACAACAGGTACCTCTTATTGGAGCAGCTGTTTAATCTCAAAAGCTAGGTCAAATACTGAGAATAGTTTATAGTTAATGCATGGACAACCTGGCAGTCAAATATTTATCCTGCTCCATTGAGGGTGAGCTGAGAAACCAGGAGGTACAGTTACTAAAGCAGAGTCACACAGACCATGAGCAGCTGAGCAGAGTCATGTGAGGTCTGTCTGCAGCCATAGCTCCATCCTCTCCTTCACCCGGGGGCTACTAAGTGTCTGTGGATTCCTAGGCCAACCATTCATTTAAATGTTTTCTTATGGGTCCTTAGCACAGAAGATGGATTCTGGTTTGGGAAGTGATAACAAATAAAGAATTAACCTGATTTTACTCCAGAACTAAAATACCTGCAGTAACAACCAGAGTCAGTGGTGGAATGCCCAGGTCTTCCTCTCAGATGGCTGATCCACACCTCCCTGCCTTGGACTTAAAATCACTTATTTGTTTCCTAATGTTTTGGTGTCACTCTGACATGATATAAAGAAATTGCCTTTGCCTTCCGACTCCCCACGCTACACTTGCAACCGTTAAGGGACCAACATGTAACAAACACTGTCACTTTGGATGAATCAGAAAAAAAATGGTGAATGAATAAATGACTGACTGGCTGAATGAATAAATGAGCAATCCATAATGACTTCAAAGACTGGAACTTGAACTCAGAGTCCTTGGAAGTTTGGTCTTATTGGACAGGCTCCCTGTTCCTCCAGGATCAAGGCCCCTGTCTCAAAGAAATCTTTTGTTGCTCTTTAGAAAAATACTTCTTTCTGCAATTTGTCATAGGCCCTGGGGTACTAATAATAATTTTCACATATAGAAGAATTTTTGGTTCTTTCTAACTTTTATCTCATAGCTAAAACATAAATGGTTCATAAGGAAAAGGATTTCAGCAAGTCTATTCATTCCTCTTCCCACACTTCATCCCTTCTGCACTTGCACACGTCTTCACCTGCCCTCAGAGGGAGAATGACTTTAAGGACCAAGGGCAGAGCACAAGTTTCTGCTGCCACAGCCAGCTGCTGCCTGTACCATTCACTTATTACTAGCTCATTCCTTGGACTCTGCTTTATCATTTATTGGCTGGCTCACTGACTCATGTCAGTCACACTCACCAGAAAAGTCTTGGCCAACCTGTTGGTCCAGAGCCTGAATAGTCAACTGACCACTGGATTACTCTTGGTGCCCATGTGTTATTTCTGCTTTAACCCCAGTCTCTGGGATGTCCTGGGAAATGGTGCCTCATAGAAACTCATGTAGGCTGGTCAGTGAAGGTCTCTGCAGCTGGAAAAAATGGCCCCTGTTCCATTTCACTGGTTTAGGGAAGAACCAGAAGTGCAGGGTGTTATCTGACTGCTAGTCTTATATTTTTCAGGATGTAATTCTGATACTTAACTGGCACCTGAGATCATTTGTACATTTCCCAGACATAGAGCTGGAGGCCTTATTTTCTCCGATCACTCAGATCCCCATGCATTTTTCGGGTGATACACAGACCTGCTTTGTTCTTTCAAGAACTGAAGTTGGCTAAAAGGTGAGAGGTGTCAGCTGTGAAGATGCCTTTGAAGGAATCAAAGGTACCACACAGGGCAAATGTTCTCTCTGTTATCTGAACAGCTGAGTTATCCACACCCAGCATGACAAGCAACAATTTCAACCCTGAAAGTTTGCATTTGCATTTTTTTAGTGATAGCGGTGTTAAGTATCTTTTCATGTGCCAATTGGCCATTTGTGTATCTTCTCTGGAGAAATGTCTATTCAACTGCTTTGCCAATTTCTTAAAATCAGATTATTTGGTTTTGCTGTTTTTGAGTTGTAGGAGTTCTTTTTGAATTCTGGATATTAACCACTCATGTATGATTTGCAATGTTTTTTTCTCCCATTCCATTGGTCATCTTTTACTCTGCTGATTATATCTTTTGATGAACAGTAGTTTTCCATTTTGACAGAATCAAATTTATCTATTCTTTCTTTGTTTGCTTATGTTCTTATTGTCATATACTAGAAAACTATTGCCAAATCCACTGTGAAAATGTTTCCTCAAGGATTTTCTTGTAAGGGTTTTATAGTTGTAGATCTTACCTTTAAGATTTGATCCATTTGACTCAATTTTTATGTGCGGTATAAGCAACAGTTCACTTCATTTTTTAAAAAAGATTTTATTTATTTTTTGAGAAAGGGGAAGGGATGGAGAAAGAGAGGGAGAGAAACATCAATGTGTGGTTGCCTCTCATGCATTTCCTATTAGGGATCTGGCCTGCAACCCAGGCATGTGCCCTGACTCGGAATTGAACCGGTGACCCTTTGGTTCACAGACCCATGCTCAATCCACTGAGCTATACCAGTCAGGCCACTTCATTTGTTTGCATGTGGATATTGCTGTTCAATACCACTTGTTGAAAGAACTGTCCTTTCTCCATTGAACAGTCTTGGCTTCTTTGTCAAAACCATTTGACTATGTCTTTTGATAAACAGAAGTTTTTATGCCAATGTCATTATTTTTTTTTTGAAATGGGCTAATTCTTTTTTTTTTTTTTTTAGGTTATAACCGCACTGATTCTTTTTTTTTTTTAAATTTAATTTATTTATTTTTAGAGAGGGAAGGGAGGGAGAAAGAGAGAGAGAGAAACTTCAGTGTGTGGTTGCTGGGGGACATGGCCTGCAACCTAGGTATGTGCCCTGACTGGGAATCGAACCTGCGATGCCTGGTTCGCAGCCCGCGCTCAATCCACTGAGCTACACCAGCCAGGGACCCAATGTCATTATTTTGATTACTTTAGCTCTGTAGTGAGTTTTGAAGTTAAGATATGTGAGACTTCCAATTTTAGTTTATTTTTGTAAAATTGTTGCAAACCCTTTGGTGGTTCATTGAAAATCTGTATGAATTCTAGAATAACTTTTTCTATTTCTGCACAAAAATCATTGGGATTTTGTCAAATATGTAAGAAGTTGGGGATCTTTCAATCATTGAAATGTCTTTCCATTTATTTGTTTCTTTTTTACTTCCTTTCAGAAACATTTGGTAGTTTTCAGTGTTTACATTTTCCACCCCTTTTATAAGTTTATTTCTAAGTATTTCATTCTTTTGAATGCTATTGTAAATGAAACTGTTTCCTTAATTCCATTTTGGGTTTGTTCCTTGTTGCAAAGAAATGGAAATGATGCTGGCTGTTGATTTTGTCTCCTCCAACTTTGTTTTATTTTTTTATTCTTAACAATTTTCTGGCGGGGGGGGGTGTGGTGCATAGAATCTTTAGGGTTTTCTCCTTATAAGATTCTGTTGTCTGTTAAAAGCAATAATGTTTCTTCTCTTTTTCTTAATTTGGATGTCTCCTATTTTATCTCCTTGCCTGACTTTTCTGGCAAGGACTTTTACTGCTATGTTGAGTAAGTGGGGGAATGTGCATCTTAGTCTTGCTCACCACCTGAGTAACATTTTGCTGTTTCTCCACAGAGTATTGTATTAGCTGTGGGCTTTCATGTATGGCATTTACCATTTCTAGTAATTTTCTTCCATTTCTATGTCCCTGTCTTTTGTTAAAAGCATAACCACTTGTCTCTGGAGATTTAATTCACCATGATATTCAATTCACAGGCAGGAAATAAAGTTCTGTTCAGACAGAAATTTTTCAGATGAAACTTCTCCAGGTCCGAGATCATAAAGACTGAGTTGGGCCATCTTTATTGCCTAATGAATTACTTATCAATAATGAGAAGTAAATGCCTTCCACCTAAGTCTAAAGTTCCCTTGGACCCAGAGATAGACAGACAGAGGTGGTCAGTTTGCCTACCCCCACTTACATGGAAGTTTACATGAGAGTATTAACTGAATTTTTTAAGGTCAAAGAAAGTTTTAGGAAAGGATTGGCAGAAGCTTATGAGAAGAAAATTTCACCTGATGATGAGGTTATAGGACACAGAACCTGGGAATGTGTTCCATGTGCTGATAGTACAGAGATATCTGTGGGAAAGGGTCAGGCATCACCCTGTGTGGATCTGGGGTCAGAGAGGAGATGCAGTTCTGTCCTTATGAGCTGTCAGGTGAACAAAGGCAATCATCCTTTTGCGGAGGTCAGGACCACCCAATGGTGACTTTTACAGAGCTCACTGTGGACTGTGAATAGCTGAGATCTTTGAGAAAGCTGTGTGGCCCAAGGTCCCAAATCCAGTGTTTAATTTTTTTATTGTTGATGCTATTACAATTGTCCCATTTTTCCCCATTTGTCCCCTTCCCCCAGCTGCCTCTTCTCACAGTCAATTCCCACACTGTTTTCATGTCCGTGCGTGACGCACATATGTTCTTTGTCTAATCCCTTCCCCTTCTTTCAACCAGCCCCACCATGCCCCAGCCCACCCCTAATAATCCATGTCCTCTATTTCTCCACAGAGACTGTGAGAAAGCTCATTCTTTCAGCCAAAAAAAGTCAGTCACAAAGAATAAGTATGTCGTGGTCTTGATGTGTTACACACATGCAATCTACAGTGAGTGGTTGTTCAATGGCCTAAGTCTGCAACTCAAGGAGAAGATGAAGTTGTCTAGGTGCAAGAGAGCCCTCACCACAGGCTGTGCCAGAAGCCAAGATGCTGGTGTTTGCCAGTGTGAAGTCCTCAGCCATTTCAGTTTCCTTGACAGTGAACCCCTCAGGTTGCAATACTGTATTAGGAATCCTTCTGCCCTCCTCTATGTCATTAAACCCTGTATAAACCTTTAAAACCTTTTAAATAGATTTGTTGTAAAGGTCAAAAGCTTATATAAAACTTGCATTGAGTCAATAAATGCTCAAAAATATGTGGTCTGACATTGTCATTATTGTTGACTTAAGGTCCCATTCCACACCAGGTCCCACCTCTGGTTGGTCTCAGTTACACCAGCTTTGAAGAGGAAGTGACACCAAGTCCCCCAGTGGATGAGCAGTGGTTATGTGTTGACCAGGAGGGACACATGATGAATTTGTGTAAATCCAAGCTCTTCCCCTGTTCCAGGGGGACATGTGGAAGGAGCCTGGACACTGTTGTGGATGACAGGAATGGACAGAGGGATACCCAAAGGAGTAGAGACACTAATATTTTTTCATGTCTGACTTTTCCAAAAAAACTTCTCAAGTCTTTTTGGATATTCTTATTTTCATGGCAATGGATTTATTTGTATAAGTTTAGTATGGTTGTTTTTCTATTTAATAGGATATAATTTAAAACATTGTTAATACTGAGGCTTTGGCTTAAATGTTTTAGTTCAGACTGGTAATTGCAGAGTTAGGAATGACTTCACTTTTTATGGAGCTATGCTTGACCTAAAGGGTGTTTTGGTCTCTTTTGGAGAAGAGGGCGTCACCCAAAGCTAGAGAGACTGTAGGTGCAGTATGAGGGTGAGGCTTCCTAACCCCAAGAGGCTATTACAACTTGCATCTCAGGTCTCATAGAAAAACCTGCATCAGAACAAACTATGTGGTGAATGTCAGCTCCTCTGCACTGAGATAAGTAATCAGGCCAAACCGAGCGGCACCAGCCATGTTGTTAGGGTCAAGAATATTGTTAGTTTGCCCTGTCCAGGTGGCTTAGTTAGTTGGAACATCATCTTGTGCACCAAAAAATTGTGGGTCCAATCGATGGTGAAGGGTCATACTTACACTGCATGTTTGTTCCCTAGTCAGGGTGCGTACAGGAATTATTTGATGTTTCTTATTTCCATTCTCTCACTCTCTTCTCTCTCTCTCTCTCCCTTTCCAATTAAAAAAAATAGAACACACTTCTTTGGAGATGATGTTTGATCAAGGGGAGGTAACTGAAGGGAGAAATGTAATGTTTCCATGGAAAACTCAAGAAGCACAGCCTTTCAGGAGATTAGATTATGGCTCTGTTTAGGGACTACCAGCTATTTTCTACTTGTTTATACATTGATGAAACTTGCACTTTTTAAATAAATTGCAGGAACTGATGAAGATGCAAATTGGGTCTTGGCTGAAAGAAATTTAATTGTGTTTCCCTCTACTATACAGAAAGCATTTTTTGTTATGACCTAAAGTTTTAATATTAACTCGTAGTCACTAAACTTTAGAGATATTCTTCCTGACTATAAGCCTCTAACCTCCATTTTCTTAGGGCATTTCTTTTAGAAATGTAATTTCAATTTGTAATTGTGGATTCTTTCTCTGCCTTTTTGAAATATACATATTTCTTCTTAAGAGCTTCTTGCCAGTGTTATGACCCCGAGAATATGTCAAAGGCCCAGGTTCATCCCTTTGAAACTTAATCTTCCTGGTTTTGTGTTCTGTTGTCTGAGGGAGGGTAGGAACCTACCTTGTATATGGACCCTTAAAAACAAGATATAAAACAACCTCTTGTTTTAATTTCATGAGAAGTTTTTCTTTTGTTTTGTGTAAAGCCCATTATCAAACGCAGATGCTTGTGATTCCTTCTGCTGTTTTAAAATCTCCCCAGCCTTTTGTTCCAGGGGTGTTGAGTTCACTCTCACTGACCTGTTGCATGGCCTTGAATAAAGCCTTTTTGCCTCTTTAAACTTCTTTGATGCATCTTTACTTTGACGTCACCTACCTGTAATTAGCTGATCTTGTTGCCTTGCTCACAGTGTTAATCCTTACTACATTTTCAAACCTTCCAAATTCTCGTTTTATCTGGCTACAATTCTTCAAATAAATGTTTCAGATTTCCTCCCTCTCTTCTGACTTGGCGTCCATAGCAGGAGGTGACCTGACTGCCCACATCCTTCTGGGGCTTCAGGTTGCTTTTTCCAGAATCTATGAAGACGAGTGTCCATGAAAGTGTGCACCTTCCCAGCGACCTAATCATCAGCATTGTTCTCATCCTACACCTATTTTCACTGCACCTTCAAGGGACAAGGTCAGAGAGATTTCAAAAGATACTCTGTCACAAAACTCAACTACTCTGTCATACAAGCAGGGCTCTGTTGTGTCAGTCAGCGGGAAGAGCCTGCATTTGATGACATTTTCAGTTCTGACCTGGATCTTAGGCCAGACATCACTGTCTTAATTTTTTCTTTATTTTTACAAATTTTACGTGCCTGTCCTTGGAGAGACAACAACCAGAACCTGGGATATGGGAAATAAATCTCTTTGGTTCTGCTTCTTTTCTTGTTTCTTGTGGACTCTGGTGTATGTGGCTGAAAAAATTTCCTTAGAGAACTGTCCAGGGGTGCATTGTGTGAAGCAGAGGTGGATACAGAAGGGATCTGGGGAGAGGTCTGTTTGAGTCAGGATGAGAAATTGTACAGTCTGGGTGATTTGGGGTGTTAGACATCATATGGGTTTTAGAGGCCCTAGGGGTGCCATGCATGACAGCTTTTTGGGGGTCTCAGAATGGAGCTAAAAATATGAGTGAGGGCCTAACCTACCTGTTCAGGGAGGAGCCATTGGAGCTGATTAGTTGAAGTAAAAGGTGCCATTCTTTTAGGCTTGGATGGGCATGAGTGGTGAGACACGGTGGAGGGAAAGAAATAAGGTTCATAATGACTCAGATTAGTGCGTTGACATTAAGACAGGATAGAGCATCAGAGGTCCAGGTTGGCAGGAGACATTGGACAAAGAGAATGGGAAGAAGAATACAGAATTCAGATTCATAATTTTCAGAAGTTAGATAATTGAGGAATGGGAAGCAACCCCTCAATGGGTTCAAGATTTTATTTGGGGTGATGAAAATGTTTTAGCACTAGGTAGATGTGGTGGCTATACAACACTGTGACTATACTAAATGCTGCTTAATTGTTCACTTTAAGATGATTAATTTTATCTTACATGAATTCTACCTTATAAAATGATTACAGTGAACTAATGAAGCCAGACAAAAAAAAAAGACAAACATACCATATAATTTCATTTCCATAAAATTCTAGAAAATGCAAACTCATCCATCAAGAAAGGCAAAATATGAGTGATTGATTGCTTGAGAACTGTGAGGTGGGATGCAGAAGAAGGAATTACATGTGGGAACTTTGGAATATAAAGAGTACATGGAGTGTGTAGGCATGTCAACGCTCATCAGATTGTATGTTTCACATATATGTGGTTTATAGTCTGTCACTCATATCTCAGTTAAGTTGTAATCAAGGTTTGATGTCCTAAATTGATTGTGTTGTTGGGAAAGGAGAATATTGTTCCTTTAATACACTGTTCACAAGCGGGCAGGCTCTTGATTTGTGCCCACAGGAGTCTAATAATGACAGCAGCTGTTTTTTTTTTTTTTTTTTTTTTTTTTTTTGCGCTCACTGTGTACTGGGTACTTCAGAGATATTATATTTAACCAACCAAATAAGTCAGTTGCACTCATTTACTTTACTCAATGTTCCTATCTCCTGGTTTTTGCACATGCTGTGTCCTCTGCCTGGACCTTTTATTCCTGCTCCCTCTTGAGCTTTAAGTTAGCCCAAGCTCATTCCCTATTAGATGCCTCCCTTCGGGAATATTTTTTTCTGGTCTTTCAATTTAAATGAGAATCCCACTTACGCAAGTTCATTATGCTTCACATTTTACCCTTTCAACCATTATCAAATGTGTAATTTTTTTACACATTTATCAAGTCACACCACCTAAGTGTGCATCATCTGCTTGATGCTGATCTAATCACTAGGGAGATAGCTGTGAAAGAGAACAGACAAAATCCCAATCTTCATAGACACTTGACATGCTGGTGGGGGTGTTGTATATTAAGCCAAAGAACAACAAAAATAAAAGTGTGTTATAGTGTGTTAGAAGGAAATAAGGCATGCTGTGGGTGGCTTTCATTTTTTTAATTAAAAAATATTAAAGTATCACAGAAAAGGCAAACTAGTGGGAGTACAAACACAGCAAGAGCTGAGAGAAGATGAAGTTGAAGAGGGAGGGGCCATTGGCCAGAACTTTGGCTTTACTCTGAGTGAACAGGGGAGCCACTGGAAGGGTCAGAGAAGGAGTGGTATCTGCTTTTAGTGGAAAGAACAACTTTGTCTACTCTGAAGTAATTTCTTTGAAACAATGATTTTAGCTGGTTATTCAGAAAAATCTCAGGAAGAACCTATTACACGTTTCATACTTTTGCCAAGAGATTCAGACAGAAAAACTTGCTTCAGGAAAAGAATTAGAATGTTCATCTTAGCCTAATTTGATTAAGTATGGTAAATAGAAGGGCTTCCGACAGGCAGCTATTGGGTAATAACCCCTGTGCCCCACTGTTTCTGAGTTACCTAGAAAGAATTGTCCTGTCATGTAGGCTCTGCTCTTCCCAACTACCTATAAATTGCCCATTATCCCTTCTGAAATTTAAGACCTCATTATCCACCTTTATTCTTCTTTGTTCAAAATGTCTTATATACCCAATGTTGCCTCACTGTTTTTGGAATTGTATTTTATTTTATTTTTACAAAAAATTTAAAAGATTTTTTATTTATTTACATTTAGATAGAGGGGAAGGAAGGGGGAGAGAGAGAGAAACATCAATGTGTGCCTCTCACATGCCCCCTACTGGGAACCTGGCCCACAACCCAGGCATGTGCCCTGACTGGGAATTGCAGGCCAGTACTCAGCCCACTAAGCCACAGCAGCCAGGGCTGTTTTTGGAATTTTAATGTTTCTGTGAATTCCCCATGCTCATGTATTAAAAACTTGATTGTATTCTGCTAATCTTTCTTTTCTAATTTTATCATTAGCCCACCCAGAGGGATTTAGGAGGTGGGAGGAACAGTATTGGTATTTTTTAGCCCTTGTATTAGTCAGGATTCATGTGGCTGCTGGGTTGAGGGAAGGGAGCCCAGTAAAGAGGCCAGTGCAGTCACCCAGGTGACAGATGAGGGTGGTTGGACCAGCTTGGGAAGTAGAGTTAGTTTCTGGATTTGTTCTGAGCTCAGAGACAAGAGGACTTGCTGAAGGGTTGGATGTAGGGTGGAGAGAAAAGGAGGATTTGGGAAAACACAAAAGAGATTCAGGAAATTTCTGGAGGAGCTCATTGAGGTAAAAATTCTGGCTGGGATTAAGAATCTTAATGCATCTTAATGTGCCTTTTAGTTATTAGTTGTCAAGTAAATACTTGGAGAGACTTCCGGTCAAGATGGAGGTATAGGTAAACACAGCTTGCCACATCAAAATTACTACTAAAATATAGAACAACTATCACTCAGAACCATCAGAAACTGAGTTGAATGGAAGTCTGACAACTATAGAATTAAAGAAACCACACCCATCCAAGCTGGTAGGAGGGACAGAGACATGGATTGGGCTGTCATGCATCCATGTGTGGTGGATAAAAATTTGGGAGAATATCTTGGGAGTGAGGAGTCCCAGCCTCACATGACTTCTGCCAGCCATGGTTCTAGTGCCAGGAAGGTAAGTCCTCATAACGTCTAGCTGCAAAAACCAGTGGGGATTCAATCAGCAGAAGAAACTTCTGGTGTCCCAAGCAGTTCCCCTTAAAGAACTCACACATGGACTTACCTACTCAGACTCACTCTCTCTGAGCTCCAGCACTGGGGTAGCAGCTTGAAAAGCAGTGGTTGCATATGGGGAGGAACAGTGTCTGGCATCAAGACAAGAGCTGGGGGATAGTTTTCTCCCAGACAGAAAGGTGTGCAGAGGCCATTGTCCCATTCTGAGCCCTCCCTTGACAGAATCACAGAGCTGGCAGGCTGGTGCCATATCTCAGACTCCATAAACCTGGCTACACTGTTTGCCCTGCCCTGGAGATCACTTGAGACTCCACTCTCCCCAGTTATGGGCTTACCCCAAACTGTTAACCATGACTTTTCCATATGAATAGTTGGTCTTGGCTCATGCTTCACAACTTCCTTAATCCTGTCAGCAAGCAACAGCTGGCCCCAGTCAGCCCCCAGTCCATGTACCTTCTGCTAAGTGGGAAAGGCCCAGCACTAGCAGCAGCCAGCCTAGATTCACAGTTGGGCTTCACCTGGGAGTCTCCAAGCCCAGCACAAGTAGCAGACATCTCATACTGCTTCATAGGTCATGCAGGGTGGCCCTGGGCAGAGCACAGGTGAGGGCTGACCTTGGCCTCCACCACCTGGGAAATCCCAGAGCCTGCATACCCAGTGGACAGCTATAAGCCATATCAGAGCACCACCACCCTGATCTTCACAGCTGACCCTACATGAAGGGCAGAGATTGGTGGTCAGTGGTCACAAGTAGTCCTTGCAACTGCCTGGCTTGGGTAAACCTGTCCCACTGACCTGCCAACAGCAATTGAAGCTCAACTACAAGAGGGGGCTATACTCAGTCCATATGGAAGGTACACCTTAACTACCCAACTTGGGTCATAGGAAAGGCTGGGCCACTGGACCCTACAGGACACCTACTATATTAGGCCATGCAACCAAGATAAGGATTCATAGCAGCTTTAGCTAATACATAGAAACAAACACATGGAGGCTGCCAAAATGAGGAGGCAAAGAAACATGTCCCAAATGAAATAACAGATCAAAACTCCTGAAAAAGAACTAAACAAAATGGAGATAAACAATCTATCAGATGCAGAGTTCAAAATGCTGGTTATAAGGATGCTGAAGGAACTTATTGAGGACCTCAACAGCATAAAAAAGATCCAGTCAGAAAAGAAGGATACACTAATTGAAATGAAGAACACTTTACAGGGAAACAAATAGTAGAGTGGATAAAGCCAAGAATCAAATAAATGAATTGGAACATAAGGAAGAAAAAAAACCCAACCAATCAGAACAACAAGAAGAAAAAAGAATAAAAAAAAATGAAGACAGAGTCAGCAGCCTGTGGGACAACTTCAAGCTTTCCAATATTCACATCATAGGGGCACCAGAAGGAGAAGAGAAAGAGCAAGAAATTGGGAATCTATTTGAAAAAATAATGGAAGAAAACTTCCCTAATTTGGTGGAGGAAATAGATACGCAAGTCCAGGAAGCACAGAGAGTCCCAAACAAGATGGATATAGAGAGGCCCACTCCATCATTATTAAAATGCCAAAGATTAAAGATAAAGAGAGAATCTTAAAAGCAGGAAGGTAAAGGCAGATAGTTACCTACAGGGGAGTTCCCATAAGACTGTCAACTGATTTCTCAAGAGACACTTTGTGGACTAGAAGGGACTGGTGAGAAACACTCAAAGTCATGAAAAACAGGGACCCACAACCAAGATTGCTCTACCCAGCAAAGCTATCATTTAGAATCAAAGGGCAGATAAAGAGCTTACCAGACAAGAAAAAAACTGAAGAAGTTCATCATCACCAAACCATTATTATATGAAATGTTAAAGGGATTTATTTAAGAAAAGAAGATCAGCCCTGGCTGGTATGGCTCAGTGGACTGAGTGCCAGCCTGCAAACTAAAGGCTCGCTGGTTCAATTTCTGGTCAGGGCACATGCCTGGGTTTCAGGCAAGGTCAGGCCCCCAGTAGGGGGCATGAGAGAGGCAACCACACATTGATGTTTCTCCCCTTCTCTTTCTCCTTCCTTTCCCCTCTTTCTAAAAGTAAATAAATAAAATATTTGAAAAAGAAAGTAAGATCAAAACTATGAACAATAAAATGGTGATAAATACATATCTATCAACAATTGAATCAAAAAAACAACCTAAGCAAACAAGAACAGAGAGAGAATCATGCATACAGAGAATGTTTTGGTGGTTGCCAGATGAGATGGGAGAGTGAGAGAATGAATAAAGAGGTGAGGGGATTAAGAAGTATAAATAGGTAGTTACAGAATAGCCGTGGGGATGTAAAGTACAGTATAGGAAGTGGAGTAGCCAAAGAATTTATATGCATGATCCTTGGACGTGAACAATGGTGTCATATTCCCTGAGGAAGTGGGTGGGGCTGGGTGGAGGTGGGAAGAGGGGAACATTGGGACAACTGTAATAGCATAATCCATAAAATATAATAAAAAATTAAATAGTTGTACTTCATCAATAAAGTTCAACTTGTCTCTTTCATCTACTGCTGTGTCCACAGGGCCCAGGACAGTACCTAGTAGGTACAACATAGAAGTCCATTATACATTTTCGGAATGAACAGATGAGCAAGGAATGAATAATCAAAACATGTCCTGGACACCCATACACAATACTTCCTATTACCTAAGAAAATACAGGGATACCACAAAGTTACTTACTATGACTGCAGAGGCCCTTATAAACCCATTTGCTGTTTTATGACACATCAGGACCTTTTCTGAGCATTCATGCTGTCCGTACACATTTTTGGAAGTAAATTAAGTTAGACATGAAAGTGCTTGGATGATATTAAAACCAAGCAGGTACCCTTCTGTGAGGCTCTCCTACCCCAATTCCTCAACAGTAGAGGCTAAATTCCTTTAGGCAGGCAAAAAGCTCATCAGGCACTAATTCAAATTAAGAACTTATAAAAACACAACAAAAGAACCAATTAAGGAGTAAGTGATGATAGTGTAAACACTAATCTGAACCAGGGTATAATATCCTAATGATAGGGGACTCAAGACTTGGAAAATTTTAGCTTAAGGTAAAAAGTTGTAAGTCTAGCAAGTGATGTGTATGTTAAAGCTTTTGTTTCAGAAACTGCAGATAAGGCCCATCCTGGCTCCTGGGAAAAACAGCCGACCTCCAGGGGCAGATAGAAGATTACCGCCTGGGGACATCTGAACCTTTGTTCCAGGGAGAGCAGACGACCACCCCTCCCCTTTGGGAACAGCTAACTGCCCAGGACAGGAATGTTGCAGCTGCTGAATCTCAAAGCCCTTGCCATACCTTGTTTGTCCTTCCCTACCCCCTTATAAAAGATCTGGCCAGGAAAGAGAAGGGAAGATGGTATTGTTAGGGTATGAATCCACCATGTTCTTGGATTGCCGGCCATCTGAATAAAAAGCCCATAAAAGATTTAATCGCTGTCATTGTTTATTGGATTTGGTAGAGACAGGCAGCCTGAATGCCGGTGTCTTTTCTGGTTACAGTAATACCATAACACAAGTGTAGAGTTGTTTTTCAGAAATTAAGATCCTCACCAAAGAGAAGCAGTAGACAACAGAGCATGGAACAATTTTATTAGCAGATTCAAACATATCTTCTAGTTTTTCTGTAATAAGGAGTCAAAAGTCAACACACTTAGATTGATAGAACCAGTGTTTAGTATTTTATCTGGTTTGGTAATGATTTAGGTACTCAGTGACTTTAATTAAATAAATTAGGTGTGCTAGAACTGAGCTTTCACTGAGATTTGCTAAACCAGCCTTAGAGTCGTGGCTCTGCTGAGAAGGGAAGCTGCCTCAGACATGGCTTTTAGGATGTTGATTTTTATCTGGTTATTGGGAGAAAAAAAAAAAGGCTCAGAAAAAAACCCCACTTGACCTCCCTCTTAAATTGCCCAGAAAGTATTAAGATGGTGGGCCAGCTCCAGGACACATTCAAAGGAATATGCCAAGCAAACATTTATTTACTGAATGTTTGCTTTGGCATCTCCACCTGAATGGCTTTCCTGTTTTCTGAAGCCTCAGACCACAAACTCTTTTCTCCTTAGCTTCAGAACAGCACTAAGCCTCAACTGCCTAATACTTTTTTGAAACTCTGATCTCATTGCCTCAGAATACTCATTTGTGTAACAGACTTTGTACATTTTTTTCTGTTGATCTGTATGTGTTCATTTAATTATTAGCTTAGCTAGAGGGATTAAAAGATGAGAGAAAAAAATACCTTTTGCTCCCATAACTAAATGTCATGATTTTTAGTCAAAGAATTAATGGAAAAGAAAATGACCTCACAGGTATGACAGGAAAGAATGCAGATGAGGCCTAGAGCCTGGAAACTTGTTAGTGAACAAGCTGCAGGAGATATATTGCTTGAGCTAGAGAAGGAGGTAGCCTGCTAAGCCCGAGATGGATAGATGCGTTTTCTGCTTTTAAGGCAGCATCAGCTGCATAGCCCCAAAATGGGTTGCAGAACTTTGAATTGTCTGCAAGCAGACAAAACTATGGGTCCCAATAACCAAAGACCCCAGGAAGCATGGTGCCAGGGGATAAATTAGATTAAGAAATCATGCAAACTTACATGACCGACCAATCCTCATAGCCCATGACCCTGAACCCCTTAATCATGTTTTTTTTTTTTATCTTCTTTTTAATAAAGACTTAAATGTCAACCACTGGGTAGTTTGGGTCTTTCAGCATCAGCTGTCCATTCTTTTTTCATTGCTATATTTGAAATATCTCCCTTCTTTTCTTCTGTTGCAGCCTGATGTCAGTTTTCTGGCTCTCTAGGCATCAGGGGAATGGACCACACTGTAGGGTGGACAACAATACATACAGAGTTATGAGCCTATACCTCATTGCTTCTGGGATGGGAACACTTCTTCAGGCCCTGTTCTGTGAGAACAGAGAGGAGAAAAGGGGGTTATGGTGATCTTCTAGGGTGTGAGAGGTCTTAGAAAAATAGAGGAATAATCATCCTGAGCACCTAATATAAGCAGATCACATATATTATCATAATCACTCAGTATCACACTTGCTAAGTTGTTTTTTCATGTGATGAAGGTTTTTTTTTTTAAATTTCACCAACAACCAATTCTCCAATGGGGTGTCCTACTGAAGCAGGAGAGTAAGAAGCCAGGAAATTTCACTGGCAAGTGGCATGGGGAAACTGAGATAGATTGCTGAACAAACTGGCTGAGCAATTACAGCCAGACGCAGAAGGTCACCTTTCTGGAGATAACATCAAGGCCTCAGTTGTGTTTCAGCTTCAGGCCAGGAAAGCAGCAAAACTAGGCTGAGGACACCAGGACCAGCTGCAATGACAAGTGATCCCCCGCTCTGGTGTTGACCAATCAGTAGAGACCATGACCATAAAAGGGCACACCTAGAAATATGATGATTATTGTGCTGAGACCTTTGTAAAATCCCTATTTGCTAGAGAGAGAAAACCCTCAAGAAAATTCAGCACATGCTTTTCTGGGGAGCACACCCACTACATTTCCCTCCCTCTTGTTTCCCCATTTCCTCCCACAGCCACTCATCTCCTAATCTCTAAAGGTCCCCACGAGACTTGCATCCAGAAGAGCAATGGGCAGTGGCAGCTCATCTCAGGCTAACTCCTGAAACTGTCTCCAAGAACCTCTTTTCTTTAACTTCCCATTGGGCAAAAGCATCCCAGCTTATATCTTTTCTCTTGCTTCTTCTATCCTGAGCTTTAATAAATGTACTCTCGCAGTCATCTTGTTACAGGGTGCAGCCAAGAGGGGGGGACCCCAAAAGGACATTTGAAATGGGGCCCAGAACTCAAGGTGTCCAGAAATTCTAAGATTTTTTTTTACCCCTTCCCCACCACCACAGGTGTGAGTTGGGGGAAGGGGCACACAGAGCAAGAACATGCAGGGCAGCTTTGCAGCTAATCCATGGCATGGTCATTTAACATACCTATAGCCTTGGGCCGGTTGCTTGAATATGCTAAATAGCTATGGCCATGCTCTGGGCTAGGGGGATGGAAAGGAACACCTCCCCGAGACGTGACTGGGAGCAGGTCCCCTGAGTTACAGCGCTTGCGTGGGAGCTCGGAAGAGATTGGTTCCAGGACATGGGGTGACACTTGCCCAGACCCATGATGGTGACCAGAAAAGCTGGAAAGGACAGATTGAGGGCAAGTGTGGCCAAGTGTAGGAGGAGTCGGAAATAGGGCTGCAGAGGAAGATTGGCGCGGGGATTTAAACCCAGGCACGGCAGCCATAGAGGAGAGAACCTCCCGGATTTGGCTGAGTGGGGACTCCTGTGGTCCTGGAGGAGAGAGGACCACATGGCTGGACTGGTGGAGAAAGGACCACATGGCTGGAGCAGTGGAGAGAGGACCACGCACCTTTGCCAGAGTGGGTTCCCCCACAGCAGTAGTAGGGGGAACCGTCACCCGGTTTTAGCAGAGATTCCGGCGACACAGCTGATGGTGCTGAGAACCAAGAGAGGCCTACCAGCCAAGCATGGATTACTGGGAATAACCAGACATTGCCTGAGACTGGACTTCTATTTCCTTTCCTGAGATACGGTACCCCATACTGGGCAAGGGGGAAGGAAGGACTGTGTGCGTTTGTGGGTGTTTTAAGGGACTTTAAGATTTTGATAAAGACATTAGGTCACTGCCTTAAGTTTGTATAGCACTAAATAAAC